>SJYV01028653.1:60656-71374 GCA_006410875.1 Neotragus pygmaeus | reverse complement strand
CAGATCATCCCGCCCTCTCCTACTCCCTCTGAGGCCAAAAGTCCATTGTCTATGTCTGTGTCCTTTTGTTGTCTCACATACAGGGTCATCATTACTATCTTTCTAAATTCCATATATATGTGTCAGTATGCTGTATTGGTGTTTTTCTTTCTGGCTTACTTCACTCTGTATAATAGGCTCCAGTTTCATCCATCTCATTAGAACTGATTCAAATTTATTCTTTTTAATGGCAGAGTAATACTCCATTGTGTATATATGCCACAGCTTGCTTATCCATTCATCTGCTGATGGACATCTAGGTTGTTTCCATGTCCTGGCTATTATAAACAGTTAACATGTGTCCTAGTTTGTATTCTTTTGTCTTGCTTTTATGTAGGGCAGTGTTTCTTTCCTTCTGAGCGTTAATGTCTGTTTATTACATTCTTATTAGTGGAACTGTCTTACTGTTTGACTCCTTCATTAAACTATATATTCCACATGGTACAGCAGGACCGTCTTCATGGGCATGCTACTGGACTGGCAGTTGCTCATGGCTTCTTGTTCAGAATATCTGTAATGCTCTACTACCATCTTGAAATCCTTTATGCTTTTCTGAACAAGGCTGCTCACAATTTAATTTTGTACTGGGCCCTGCAAATCATATGGAAGGTCCTGGGTTGGAGCCATGTGTTTCTATCAGATTTCCAGCATGTGGTATATGCTCAACACATATTCTGTAAAGGAATGTTTCAGTGACAAAAGATGGTCTCCTCTCATTAGTGTGTGCAGTATAAAATGCCTAATACCTAATATCAAGTCAGGATGCTATATATTTCCTTGGCAGCTCACTACTTAATCTTATTATTTTCATAAAGTTTGGCACATGGAACCAAAATTGAATTTAAAAGACATGCATATTATGATCTAAGAAAAAATTGATTATATAAAAGGAAGTATAAAAACGTGCTGGTCTGTTGTTAATTTTTTGTTCTAGATTTGAATTTAAAGGGTGATGTTTAGAGAGCCAACATGCTAGTTGTCTTGCCATGAGTGCTGTAATAAGCTGGGACAAACACTGCATTGAAGAAAACATCCCTCAAACGATAGAGAAAGTTTGTTTAAACAGTGACTGGGGTTACTGTGTGGTAAATATAATGCTTTCCGCTATGCAAGGTCAAGGAAATCCCTGAAATAATAATAATAATAAAGTCCAGTTTGATCTTTGCATCACACAATTGGGGAGATCTTGCGCTCCCATATAGCAAGCTTGGCCAAATATCTGCTGAGGAGTTCATGGAGAAATGGCAGGCATCCCTGTTTCATACAGTGTGCCCATAAGTTTTCTGTCACTTGTCTGAGTTGGACACGTTTTTTCCATTCTCCCTTGCCCACCCCATAGGTGACTGCCGCAGATTGCAGATTTGGCAGGATTTTCCAGGCTGTGCGGGCACAAGCTGTTAATAAATTAGGTGCACAGAAGTGTGATGGCAAGGCGTTTCCTCCTGGAGTTCACAGGCCTTCCAGAACATTTATGTCTCATTACAGCCGGTACAGCAGTTTATGCCCTAATAAATCAGAGAAGCTTTGCAGAGATGGGCTGGACCATAATGAATCTTTCTGTTGGCATTTTCCCTTTACAGAAGCAAATAATGGAGCTAAACCGCCCCATCTGGCCACTCAGTAAGAGAGAACTCACAGCGGGAGCTATTTGCTCAAGCATGACAAAGGTCACTGCAGGTAGCAAAAGCAATGGGTGACTGTGAGTGACAAGGTGGAATGAAGCCATTTATGAACCTTTATCACTGTGATTATAGGCATTAACTGGACTGTCAAGGTCCTGTTCTCCCTTGTTGTGATGGGCTCCAGGTCTTCACTGATTTTTCACACTGAATTTCCAGACCTGTTGGATGTTTTGAAGCAGTACAAGTAGACACACACCGCCAGCCAGCATGGTTTGTGGGCCCATTCACTTTGACTTGCATCCTGTTATCTTAATAGGGTGGCCTTTCAGGTAACTGGAAATGGCTGCCAAGCAGAGTAAGGGGAGATAACCGTCTCTCTCTGCCTTCCCTCGCCAGTGCAAGAAGATGTGTGATGAAAGCCAAGTAAATATGAAAATTATTATTAATTATGTGGTTAGGAAATCAACTTATTTCTAGTGGAGGTTTACTAGATGTATTACAAAAAAAACAGAGAGGGAGGTATGATGGCAGGCATCCCCCTTTTATACATTAAAAACAGTGCCTAAAAATAAGTGAGGAATTTGTTTGTGATCATTTATGCATTTTCACAAGAGAACCCAATCCTCCATTTTGGAAGAAAGCATCTATCATTCTTTCATCTATCTATCATTTCCTTTGTTCCTATTAACTGGAATTTCTTTTTATTTGGAGGAAAATTTACCTTGTTTTTTTCCACCCTAGCTAGTCTGAGAGGCTGCCCTTTGCAGGGATGTGGAGGCACTTTGGGTGTGCCTGAGCTTTTTTTCTGTGTTTACTGAGAGGTTTCTGGAAGCCCTTGGGGAAGGGAATATATCCGACTATTTCTATTCCACAAAGACTTGCTTGGTGCTTCTTAAGTAATCACTTTGCTGCTGGGAAGGCAGAGGAGAAGCAAGTAAGGGAGTGTGCGATTTATCAAAAGTGACAAGGAGAACAGAGCTCCTCCATCAGCCTGAGCTCCTCTCATGTTTACATAACACCTTCCTTCCAGAGTTTTCCCCAGCAGATGGTCAGGTGGGGTTCACCGACTCTGCATGGAAATGCAGCTTGAAGGGGCAGGCACAGGGAATATTTTGGGTTATCTCCCAGCAGAATTATACAATGGTGCACAGAGGGAGGGAGGAAGAGGCAAGGAGGCAAAGTCACTTCCTAGCTAAAGAGGCCCTGAAAATGTGGACTTGGTGCCAAGGGCGGCTTAAGACTCGGGGAGAGAGTCAAATCCTTGAGGAGTTAGTAACTGACTACAAGTGAGTCTGCCCATCTGCTGTGCTGTAATGAGAAAGGTAGTGAGACTTGATGGGGTCACAGAAGGACATGGATGCATTGACTGAGGTGATTGGGCTCTACTGAGGGCAAAAAGAGACTCTCTTCAGAGGGAGTCTCCAGGTAAGTGGAAAGTTCTCTCATTGTCCTGCTTTATAAAGATCCCAGAAGCAAATGAGGCACCTGCTCTGTCTGTGACTTGGCTCTGGGGCTCCTGAGTCCGTATCAGGAGATCCCATTTGGTACAGGATTTTGAACACACGTGGCTGCTTTTTTTCTTTTTAAAGGTTTCCATTTGAAACGACTGAGTCGTAGCAGGTAATTAGCACCTTTGCTCTTGGAACAAGTGGCACTTTTATTGGTTGGTTTCTTGACCACTTGGTAGTTCTTAGTAAGGAAGCCTACAGAGAGAAGAGTGAATGCTGTGTGTCCCTGGGGATGAGGCTAAGCTGAGAAAACACCCACCGGGTCTCGGTTCAGTGCTCCATCCCCACTGCCATCTTCTAAGCCTACCATGCAAGTTCTGACCCCACAAAGGGCTTTTCTTCCCCTGAGATCCTGAGCAGATACCAAACTTGCTCATTCATCACATTTCTAGTCTAAAATGCACTGCTATGGACTCTGGCCTCACCTTAGAATACAAATGAAGGATACAAAGGGTTTGTTGGGAATAGTCTGTGCTATCCCAGACCTGAGCATGTTGGTTTTGTAACTCAGTATCACATTTATGGCTTGGACAGGACTGTGGATGTGTCCTGGAGATGACAGCTTGGCATAGCCAATATGCCAGCTAAGCCACTTTCAAACTGGGTGGTTTTGTGCAAATGCATAAGGCACCTGTGCATTGGTCTCCTGTGTGTGAATAAGGATGGCTGTGTTAACTCTCCCAGCGTTATGGAGAGGGTTAAAGCAGATGATGCATGTAAAGCCACGGCACGGTGGCTTGCGCAGAGTGACTACTCAATAGATCATAACAGTGTTGACAAGGACAGTATCAACACTGCTACTTTGGAAAACTGGTCCAAAGACCTGGAAGCTATCTTACAGGTGACAGATAATTTTACCTTCAGATGCCATCTTCTGTTGTGTTGAGCAAGATTCCAGTACTGTGTATGGGTTCAGTGAGAGAACACTGAAGTCAGGGGTATATGCTTAATGAGAGAGAGAATCAAGGCTGATGGTGTTATCACTGATGTTTCACTGCTGCCTTAAATAGCTGTGTAATACAGGAATAAATTCACCTCTTTTGGGCCTATTTTTTTAACCTATAACATAAGAAGGTTAGGCCAGATCAGTTTTCTTGAAAGTGTTCAGATAATTTAATGATTACTTTCCCCCAGCATGAACTTTTCACCTTCACTGAAATGCAACTCCTTCTGAAGAACCACATTTAAATGATGACTCTTCATGGCTTGAAACAACTTTGAAAAATACCAAAGGTAATACCTGGTAAAGCCTTAATCCTTAACGTCTATAAACTCTTCATTCAGAATCTCAACTTTAGTTGGAAATCATTCTGATGGATTTGGCTCACTCTTCAGCTCAGTCACTTCTTTCTCAGTATTTGACATTCCTATCTGGAGTGGTCTGCTCTGAGGACCTGTCTACAGATTGACATTGCACTTTCTTCTCCCCACTCTATACTCCATTTGCCTGTTCAACCTGTCTAGGCTGCCCAAGAGGCAAGAAAAGCCCCGGTCTATCTTTACACTTGCCAGGCCAGCATCTGTGTCTTCCGTGGTAAGTGAGGAATAGCAAGGAAGTGGCCGTGATGACACTGGAAATCTGAAGTTTTGTGTGGATTTCTCATTAATAAGTAACTTGCACTTTCATGTTATCTCTAAACGTTGTTGAAAACAATTTTTTGGTAGCAATAATCCCATGCAGTGACTGTGGATAATTGGTCTCTTTTAGTAAGCAAAACCTTAAAAAGTGCTTGAGACATAGATATGGCCACTGGTGTTCCTTTATTCTGCTGCGTTATTTCCCCAGAGTGAATAAGAAGAGAAGGGAATGTTAGAGGTGAAGAGGAAAAGGTTAGAGGGATGGAGGTTTGAGGAAAGAAATGGGGGCAACTGTTGCCCCTGGAAAGTTGGACGAATAATTGACCAAGAGTAAGGTGGAAAGATGCCATCAAAAGATAGGATTCCATGTGAGATATTTAGTGACTGAATTAAAGTGAGACGGTCAACACAGTTGTGTATTTTTCTGCAGGTGTATTTAGCTGCTCGCTTAGCCACACAGAGGAGGTAGAATCTTGGATGTAATCAGGGTTGAGGTGCCAGTTGGATGAAAAGAGAGTTAATGTAATTGAGAGTGGATTCAAAGGAAATGAGCTTTGGAATCTCACATGGGTAAGGAAGGAAGTGAGGGTAAGAGACAGGTGATAGACAATGGAGGATCAGCTATTTTGAGGTCCCAGTGGAGGGAGATGAGCTGGTGGTCTGATAGTTGAATACATAAAATTGAGATTTTGGAGTAACTTGGTATTGGCAGTGATAAAGTATGGACAGTGGCAATGATTTTTCATCAGCCTGGACCATTCCTGTGCCCTCTTGTTGATGCCGTCTCCTGACCTCCTCATCACTCATGAATACTTTAGCATTAGGCTCACCCCCTCCTTCTTGCCATTTTGTTATCATTCTTGGTGACATTGACATCGACACAGCTGTATCATCTGGTTTCTGAATTCCTTAACACCATCCTCCCAAAGATGTCTCCTCCCTCCACTTCCAACACCTACTCCCATGCTTACATCCTAGACTTTGACCCATTTTTTCCTTCTTCCATAGAACCACTTTAAAGGAACTGTGCTCCTTACACATTATAGAGCTGATTGAAGGAAAAGTAAATTGGGGGTTGGAATGGATGCATTGGTTTCATTGCCAACTTGTGCCTAAGTCTTGGTGTGACCTTGATAGATGCTGACTCTATACCTAGGCATTGTAGGGTTGCTCTGAACCTCTTGCAACGGGATATATGTTGTAGGGTGGTGAACAGGAGTGTGTGTGCTAGGCCCTACATGCTGGACTGTTTGCAAAACAGAGGAGTTCAGATAAATGAGCTAGGTGGAAGTGGAAATCTGGGAAAATGACCTTTTGCTTCATCTCAATGTCTAGGTCACTGGGATCCATGGGCTGGCAGGAATTCCAATGAGCAGAGACCCCACTCATTTTCTCCGAGGAGTACTCCTGACATTCTGTTAACCAAAGAAGTCAGAGGAGCGCTGCCAGCTGTCTGCCAAAGAGAGGGCAGGGTGAATTAATTAAAACTAAAAATAAACCTTGACTGGAATTGCTCTTGTAGGTGGAGGGAAGATAGATTGGCCAGAGCTAAGAATTTTGAGGCCATCTCCCTTGCATTTAACTGTGACCCTTAAAATGACCCTGAAAATGAGAAATGGCTTTTGGCATTAGGTAGGTAATGTCCATACTGCGTTACTTCTGGTTCAGCACATTTAGGGAGTTATGGGATTGTTTTTGCTTTTTAAATTCAAATGATCTGTGATCTTTGAGGTAGAAAGGAGTTGACACATACATACGCATGCCCTTGAACACAGCCCCCTGGTTAAATAAATATGTTTTCCCAAGAACAAAACTTTTCTGATCTACTTTGGGTGAATATGGACAAATATAAAACTTGGTTTTTCTTTTTGTACCCTTAAATATATAACTTTACATGCTAAATTTAAAACTGTTGAAATGTTGGATGCTCTTGAATGAAAAATAGTAAAAGTATTTGGTTATCATGAGCTTTATAGTCACTTGCTAAAAAGTAAACTCAGCTGGCTTATTTTATACAAGGGAACTTACTTTTAGTAGTTCTACAAAAGGAGAAAGTAAAAAAAAAGGCAGTCCTGAGCATATATGATATCTTCCAAATTTTCCTTTTTTTTCAAGGCCAAGAGCTTAAATGGCAAGATTAATTTGACATTTGAACTAAGAAAAATTTAGCTCTCATCACCTGAGCTTATAAACCGTGATTGTCAATAAAAAGAATTGGCCTCTATTTAAAGACAAATGGATGTAAATTCACTTCAAATAAGCATCAAGGTTTAACATAATTTCAAAAGCGATGTATTATTAATTATGGATTGTGTAGTGTGACTAGATGAAAATTCAATTAATGGTTGAAGCAATTACAGTAATGGTATTTTAAGAATTGTCTTTTGTAGCCAAAGTTTTTTTTTTTACTATTCTGTCCCAGGAATATGTTAAAAATCATGTTTTTTTATTATGAAATACTGTAGCTTTTAATCTAGTCAATTCATTATTTGGGAGGGGAAAAAGTCAAGTCTCTGAACCAAAGTGAATATTGGAATTGTGTTATAGTGTCCAACACTACAGTGGGAGAATTGAATTGATTAAGCCTTGGGACAGGGGGAGAAGAGAGAGGAATTTTAGTCTTATTAATAAAAATAGATGTTTATCAGAGATAGAGTAAGGATGATGGGCCACAGTATTTAGAAGTGAAAATTCAGTTACCTTTAGAATCTTCAATGATAAATTTGTGATGAGAGAAGGAAATGAAGCAAGATGTAAAAATTTCAGTTTTTCAGAAAAAAAGATGATTTTTAGAAAGGAAGGAGTAGGTGTAGGTAGATCTAGATGGGCCTGATTTTTTAAGACTTTTATTTAATATGATTATCTGAATCTGAGGGATCTGACAAAAAGTCTCAGGGCTTAGATCATTGTGGGGAGGGGTCCAAGGGGGCCCTAGGACAGTAGGTTTGCCTCCTATTTTAGATGGGCCCTTCTGATTTGGCTAGAGATTTCCAAGAGTGAAACCTTCCCTGGTGACTCAGACCACAGAGAATCTGCCTGCCTATGCAGGAGATCTAGGTTCGATCCCTGGGTCAGGATGATCCCCTGGAGAAGAGAAGGGCTACCTATTCCAGTGTTCTTGCCTGGAGAATTCCATGGACAGAGGAGCCTGGTGGGCTACAGTCCATGGGGTCTCAAAGAGTCGGACACAGTGAGCAACTATCAGTTCACTTCTGAGAGTAAAGTGGTCTGACCATAGCAGAAGTTAAAGTGCCTTCTCCTTCAAGATGCAGTGACTGTGTGATTTCAAGTTGCTGTCTGTGAAAAAAAAAAAATAAGGCGGCAAGAAGGGAGACTACCATTGAAGAATTCAAGAGCGAGAGCTTTTAATAAGAGAGGAGGGACAGAGAGGAAATCCCAGAACTCCAACAATACATGAGGGAAAAGAACAAAATTAAGAGTAGATGAACAAGTTAATTAACTGCACAGAGATTTCCCCATTTGGGAAAATTTGCTTTTTCTTCACATTTAAAAATATAAATGATAATGTTCCAGGGAACTGAAGACAAAGACACTGACATCAAGATCAGATGGGGAAAAACATATAGTGGTGGCTTAAGTAAGGGACTGTGCTGGAATCCTGAGGAAACTGGCTCTTAAACAGAAGTATTCAGAGTTCACGTATAAGTCTCTTCATAGTGGACAGTGGCATGAGTCAGGATGAAGGACGCTTATATTAAATACTAACAGCTGAGAAGATGGGTTAAAGTGCTCAAGACTTACCTGCCAGTTACACCCTGTAGAGAATATACCCAAGCTCCAGTAGGGACCAAGTCTCTCTTGCCTCTGGGATGCCCTCCACTTGAGCCCCTTAGGTCCTTTTCTTAGCATCCCTATTGTTGTTTTAGTTGCTAAAACATTTAGTCATCCAGCTCATTTGTGACCCCTTAGAATATAGCCAACCACACTCCTCTGTCCATGAGATTTCCCAGGCAAGAATACTGGAGTGGGCTGCCATTTCCTTCTCCATTTAACCTCCCTAATGCTCTCTTAAACTCCACAGTGAAAGCAGAGGGGCTTTGGGACCCTTTGACTCCTGTGGGTATAAATATTGCCAGACTATCAGACCTGCAAGACTGCCAGAACTGGCCAGCTCTCAGCATGTTTCTGGGTATTGTTACATGCAGAGTCTTATCTCTTCCTCTATCTTCTTAAAGTGCACTCTTCTTATCCTACCTTAGATAGATAGCCAAGGAGAGAGGCCGAGGAAGTAGGAAGTTCAACGACTGTTGAGTCAGAGACTAAGGACTCCAAATATGGGATGAGGAGGTGCTTTACATGAATCAGTCCTAAGGGAGTTGGAGTAGCAAAGAGTTTTAGCTATGATCAAATCCCTTTGGTTTCTTAAAATGTGATGTACCTCCAAATATTTGTTCAATGCCATACCCTCTGCCTAGGATGATCCCTAATCTCTCTCTCAAATTCCTATTCGTCCTACAAATTATCTCCTAGAAAACTCTTGGTGCTGGCATTTGCTAATTTAAGAACTGGATTCAGAAGTCCACGTAGACCATTCCTTGAAAGTGTGTTTCATAGTGGGTTCAAGGTCAGCAAAATAACAGACTTGCTCAACATTGGAAGATCACTGGACTCAAAGGAGAAACCATTTCTCATTTTTAAATAATATGGCAACTCTAATCTAAATACTTCCTGTAGTGAGTAAAATGACCTTTTGGATAATTGCCAAATTTGAAAATTATTAGTTTTTACAGTGCCCTGGGGAAATAATTGCTTGTCAGTCTGACCCAATTAAATTCTGGCCTCTTTACATAGGGATAGTCTTAATTTAAATTTTGAAACTTTTAAACTGCAGAATCAAATCTTTTATTGCATCTCTGACCCTGAATCAGTGTGATAGATATGAGTGAAAATTGTTATTGATGTTAATTTAAATTCTAAAACCTATACTTTATGAACACTGATACCAGTGTAAAGAGATATTTTAGTCCTTCATCTTTCATGTGGGAACAAAAGATACTTTTATTATGCAAATTGCTTTTGTAAGAGTAGGTTGTAGGTTGCCTGCATGGGGGAGGCTAGAATTGTAAAATATCCTCCAAATTCATTTAGAGACTACAAAATTGTTAACCAGAAAAAAAAAAAAATCAGTTGTATCACTGGATCAAATGTATTGATATCTTTCATAAAGATATGCCTTCACATAATTGTGGAAAAGGAGAAGCTGATAATCTTACATAGCTCAACAATGATTCTTTTCATTTTAAGGTTTTGTTCTGATGGCTGCACAGGTGTTTTTAATTTTGGGGGTGTGTTGATATGTTTGCAAGTTTCTGAGGCTGTGCTGATGAATGGAGTTTTTATTGAATTTAAATGTAGCTTTCAGATAGTAAAAATGTGCTTAAGCTTCTTCATCTTGCCCCCTACCCCCAATCTGGGTCTTCTCTGAGGAAACTTATTCTACTGTCTTAGTATCCTTCGCCTTTCCCTGATCTGTGCCTCTGTATGCTACTATAATTAAAATATTTGAAAAGGGAAGAATGACATTCAGGAATTTAGAGGCAGGACCACAAGACACTGGATTTATTCTTGATGGTTTTCCTGTTGGTTGGCAAAAATTGGCACAGCAGAAGTGATCCTCAGTGTGCATCTCATTATGCCATCTTCTACAGAAAAAAACATTCCCTTACAAATTACAGTCAGGACCTTTGAATGCTTGGAAATTTTAAGAAACTTATAAGCATTTTATTAAATATTAAAAATGGAATTATATTTTTAAAAATTTAAAAATATTTTTGCTGTTTTGCATTTTTTTTCCATGGGGATGGTCTTGATCCCTGTCTCCCATACAATGTCACGAACCTCATTCCATAGTTCATCAGGCACTCTATCAGATGTAGGCCCTTAAATCTATTTCTCACTTCCACTGTATAATCATAAGGGATTTGATTCAGGTCACATCTGAATGGTCTAG
>SJYV01028653.1:0-60593 GCA_006410875.1 Neotragus pygmaeus | reverse complement strand
TGAGATGGTTAGATGGCATCACCGACTCAATGGACATGAGCTTGGGTAAACTCTGGGAGTTGGTGATGGACAGGGAGGCCTGGCGTGCTGCAGTCCATGGGTCCATAGTCACAAAGAGTCAGACATGACTGAGCGACTGAACTGAACTTACAAATATTGTAACCTTCTGTCCTAATGGCTTGGGCTGTGCCAGTTCTTAGGAAGAGGGACTGGGTTCTAACCATGCAAAGCCCTCTGTAGCCTTGTGATAGCTTCCTCTGAAGGAAAGAAAATGGAGCTGCATCACAGGGCTTTGAAATACTCGTGAGTAAATGTCAGGCCTCGGAAGCAGCCCTCTTCTCTGCTGAAGAGTGGTCCCACCCTGGGCTGGCTCTTCTGTTCCCCTCCACGAAGTGCTCTGTCCAGATTTCAGCAGCAGCTGGACACTTTGCTGTCAGGTGATGTTGTGAGGGCTCCAAGATGCCACACAAGTAGTGCGACTATATAGACAGCAAAAGAGCACATTTGGGGGTTCACTGATCAGCTTCCAGTCACAAATGGCAGGATTGCTCAGTTCATCGAGAAGGGGAAGAAGGAAGGGTGTGTGATGGAAGCCTGGCTGCCTTCAGCCTGCCTGGCCAGGAAGAGGTTATCAGAACTCCAAAGGAGGGTGCCAGAAGTACATTCCCAGCAGACAGCTTAGAAAGAAAAGTAATTATACTAATCTCTAGCTTAAAGTCCTTAGTTTATTAACATGAAAATGAACAAATTCTGAGTTCCTTCAGACCCAGGTGGTAAAGAGAGGGGGCAGTTCTAGGGTGTGTGTGAGTGGGTGGTGTTGCTTCCTTTGTGTGTGGGACACTTTACATTCATTTCCTGTGTGCTTCGTAAGATGTTCATATGAGCAGGAGATTTTTTAAGCCTCAAGAGCTGGTTCTTGGGTGAGACTGCAGTAGAGGTCTCCATCAATCTTTCTGTATCTTTTAATAAGCTGCCACCAGTCATCACAGCAGGTGATAATTAGTTAAATTAGTAAGGTTAATTTCTGTTGATCCTCTGGTCAGATGTGTTTTCCTTCTCCCCCTCTAAGAATTTCTTTTAAGTCAGGCCCTTCTGTCTAGGAGAGTGTTTCAGGAGACGCAGCCTCCCAGGTCCTGCTGCGCCCGCACTACCAGCACCGCCTGCAGGGGGCGCAGCAGACACGAGCAGATGCAGCCTGGGCGCAGGGCTGAGGCTCAGACGCGCCCTGCTTGCTTTCTTCCGTGGTCAGGGTCAGATGCCTCTCCAGATAGGAGTTAGAACTGGGCTTCTATTTCAGCTGTGTAGCCTATCAGCATTTCTTTGAAACTCCTAGGTCTCAGCTCTTGATACAACCCATCAACAAGCAAGATGGACTTCAGCTTGGTTACCTGCTTCAAACCACCAACAAGCAGGATGCGCTATAGCCCAGTTACCTGTTTCTGTCATTCTGCAGGTAGATTTTTGTGTTGTGATGCCCTTTTTGGAAAGAGTTGCTCTTGTTTCACAGATGTCTCTGCTGGCCAAACCTCTTCAATGTTAAGGCAGTTTTTTTATCATCCTCTGCTGAGAATTTACCCAGCAAGAGCCTGAAGGAGAAAGCCATTAAGGTTTTGCTCCCACAAATGAAATTGCCAACTCTTCTTAATCAGGGCTTATAGGTTCGACAGTTGTGTACTAGATATCTGGATTTCGTAGATCAGGAAAGAAAAACTGGCAGTGTTTTATTTTGCTTAGTCAGAATGTTAAGAAAAACAAAACAGAATAACCATTGTCTACTATCTATCATCTCATAGAAGAATGGACATTTCAGCATTAAAATGTAGGCAGGACATTATATCATAATACAAGACAGTTCTTTGAATGAAATATATTTCAACTTTTTGGAAATATATTTCAACTTTTTTCAACTGTATGCTCTTGCTATTTTCCTTGCATCCCTTGGACTGCTGTAGATGTCTTCTCGCAGGCTGGCTGCCCTGCCTGTTACTGTTCAGTGGCTGCAGGATGAATTAGAGGATTCTGTCGGCCCACTGCTCAGATCCTATGACAGAGTGGCTGGGGGATGCTTTATACTCAAAATGCCATAATTCACAGACTCAAGGAGTTACTCTAAGAAAGAATCCAAGGTACTTCTTGCCGGGTTTCAGTACCTTCTGTCTGAGAGGATCCATTCTGTCAGCTCCCTCCTATGTTTGCTCCTTTATTAATTAGCCAAAATCCGGATGTAGTTTTCCTCGCCTTCTTTCTATGGGCACCTTCCATTGCCCACCAACTGTTCCTAGAGATGAAACCTCAGCTTTAAAAAAAAACCTTAGCTGTTGAATTTGTCTATTCTTGATTTTGGGGATAGTATCATGGGTGTTTGCATATGTCCAAACTCATCAAATTTTACATATTAAATATGCACAGGTTTTTTTTTGTATATTAATATCTCAATAAAGCTGTTAAACTAAAATCTCTTAGCCAATCCAATTGCAGAATAAGTGAAACCTCCTCTTAATTTGCAGTTCTTTTATTGCTAATATGTTTTTGTACAGTCATATGTTTTCCCTCCTCTGTGAATGACTTATCAAACTCTTTGCCTCCTTTTGTTTGAAATCAAGGGATTAAATCCAGAAAATCATCTTTTTCTTTACCAGTTTGTAAGAGGCCATTTTATGTAACAATATTAACCTTTGTCATCATCCACAGGTATTTTTCTCACTTTTCTTGTTTGCCTTCTGATTTTTATGGCGGCTTTTNCTTTTGTTTGAAATCAAGGGATTAAATCCAGAAAATCATCTTTTTCTTTACCAGTTTGTAAGAGGCCATTTTATGTAACAATATTAACCTTTGTCATCATCCACAGGTATTTTTCTCACTTTTCTTGTTTGCCTTCTGATTTTTATGGCGGCTTTTGCCATGTCAAAATTTAAAAATTTTGTGATGTCAGAAAATCAACAATTTCCTTTATGGCTTCTGCTTTGGCTACAGTTTTTGAAAAGGACCTTGCTCTCAGGTTTCCTCTTCTTTCTGCCTCTCATTCTCTTTTCTCTCCTCACTTTTGGCTGGAGAGATGGACGGCATGGCCAAGCTCAGGAGCAGGTGTGTTTCCTGCTTGCCATTTTTCTCTCTGGTCTGACTCCTCCACTGCTTTGAGATGTGCTTCTTTTCAAATCTCCGTGCTTCTAGCTTGTAGTGACTCCATCATTATAAACATAAAAATCTTCAGGACTTCAATTATAGCTGCTGACAGCTGTAACTTTACAAATAATTACTAGTCTTACCTGTGCTTTGGGCCAGTGCCTCCCTGAGTCAGCAGGGGACTGCTGCAGGCGTCACATTTCATCTTGAGGTGGTTGGTGAGAAGGTCCCCATTCTGAGCACAGTGGCATTCTGCCTGGCAGAGGAGGAGTTTACTTCCTGCTACACTGACATCCAGAAACTATTTCTAGATGCCTATGAGGCTTGATTCTATCTGCAATGCATAGAAATGCATTTGCTGTCCTTCATCAGCTGATTTTATAATTCACATCGTTTGCTTTTCCTTGTCATAGGATGTTTCCTTCAGAGATGGTTTTGTTTCCCGGGTTGAATTCATGTACCTATCCTCACCACATTACTTGCACACCCAGTCTCTGTGGTTCCACTTCATGAAAATCTCTGATTCTCTGCCCCAGGACTAAACTCTCCAGACAGCATTTTTAAAGGATTCTAAAATAAGTGTAGTCTTCTAAATTAGCCAGTAAGATTGTGATGAAAATCATCCTTTCTTACTTTCCATTATCTCTTGGACTGGTTTCCACAAGATCAGGGGTGTCCACAGAGTTCTTCTGCTTGTGAAACCCACTGGTTTCTGAACTGAAGAAGCAGTGCTTCTGAACCTGTTTTGAAGCCTCCTGGCTTGGGAGTCTCCTGGAGCTCTCTTAAAAATCAGTATCAGAGCCCCAGCTTCAAAGTTTCCAACTCTGTGTCTGGAGTCAGTCCCAGGTATCTGCAATATAACAGGCACCCAAGGCGATAATTGTCCACAGGAAAGGGGAGACCCACTGCTTTAGAGAAACCATTTCATTTGCATAGAGAGCCAGCCAGCCCTTCCCTCCCCAGCCTACCACTGCAGGGTCAGCTACACCAGCTCCAGGGTTTTCCTCACCTTCATGTCTTCATGAAGATTATGTGGGTAAGAGCAAGACCACTCCCGCATCTGGAGTAGCTCCACTGGCCCCTCCTTCAGACTCATGTCCATGCCAGCCTGAAGCTGGTGTGTGACCGTACTGCTTTTCCCTTACATGGGGAAAGATGTATGGGCAGTCAGGGGCTGGGGCACTTTGGGGTCATGTGGCTCTTCACGCCTCCTTGTCAGCATTTACACAAGGTGGCTCTGGTGGTAAAGCACCCACCTGCTTACTCAGGACGTAAGAGACAGCACTCAGTCTCTGGGATGGGATGATCACCCAGAGGAGGGCATAGCAACCACTCCAATATTCTTGCCTGGAGAATCCCATGACTATAGGAGGCTGGCAGGCTACAGTCCATAGGGTGGCAAAGAGTTGGACACGACTGAAGCAACTTAGCATGCACTTATGCACAGAACCATAAAAGAAGTCAAGGGGCCGATTTGTGGGCATGGTGCCTACATGGATAAGCTTAATTGGTCAGTACAGTTTCTTTCTCACATAGTCCACCTGGACTGCCTTGGGCCTCACAGGAGCAAGGGCTCCAATTTTAACAAGTGATGGAAGCACCTTCTCTGGGAGCCTGACCCCTTGCATCTTCTGTACATCCCTCTGTGAGACTCAAAGAGTCTTCGTGTTTCCAGGGAGGGTCTTGACAGCCTCAGTTGAATTTCCTCCAAGTATGATTGGGAATAACAACCTTCTCTTCCAAGGTGGATTCTTGGTAGCAATAGCATCAGTTCTTCCTAATCCCACCAGTTTCAAGGGACAAGTAAGGATTCTGAGTTTGTGGGGAAAGTCTCTCTCCAATCATTTGTATAGAGATCTTGCTCTCAGTTATACATGTCCATTACCCTTTCTTGAACTCTTCTCTTTCCTTTTCTTCCCTCCCCCTGGCTACATGATGCCCCACTCTCCCTTGTTTGGGAAGGGAATGGAGCAGTTCACACATGATTTTTCATGCATTCCAGAGAGAGGGCATTGCAGCAAGGGTGCTGTAGGCAAGATACTTCTAGGCCTTTTCTAACTACCTTCCCTGAATTCAAATCACTCATTTTAATGAACAGTAAAGATACTACTGAGAAGAGGGTAAGGGAGGAAAGAAGGTAGGATATTTGCTAAATATCTTTACATTGCAACAGGTCATTCATTTAGCGTTTTTCCCTTTGCCAAACTTATTTTTTTTTCCTTCCAGAGTCTCATTTTGCTTGTAGGCATGGTGATCTGCATTGTTGGCAGGCCATTCATTCTTATTTTTTTTAATTATGCACAATCAATATGTTATCTTAGCAACACTTTCTGCAAACAGAAAATTATGTTGTTTGCCCCTTTTGACCCTCTGCTGTCATGGTTGCTGTTGTCTCCTTACAGTCATTTAAAACAGCCAACTGCAAACAATCTATATAACAATATTTTCAAGCTGTTGTCAGATCACAGTGACAATTGATTACTCACGGTGCTTCCCAGGAAACTGCCTTGTGGATACAGAATTAAATAGCAACAATAGGAGGTTTTTAACCAAGGAGCAGTCTCAGGAATGTGAATAGCAAATTGGGGGATAAGTTTGGACATCAGGAGCTATGGGACAGTTTAACTTATTGACATACCAGGATGGTGGTGTTTGTTTAGAAGATGAGTCACAGTTCTATTTTCCTTTGAACTCTTTAAAAAGAACTGGCTTCCAGACAAAGGGAAATAGAATACAGTGAGAGTTGTCCATTTTCATAAACTTTCTACTTGCTTTGTTGCCAGTCCTGTTTTCTAAAAGTTGTCTTAGAAAAACATAAGTCATGTTTAATATTGTACTCTGAACTATCTTATATTAATTTTGATATGTTTTCAGTCCCTATTGATTTTTAAAATGTTGAACACAAATACTTGACATTCAGGAGAGCAAGCAAAAGATTAAAACAAAACCTCTGCCTCTTGCTTGCCATCATCTTTGAAGAGATGAAAACGTTCAAGTAAGCAGAATTCTTACAGTCAGAATAAAACATGATTAGAACATTTGGGGAAGGAGATGCAGTATGACTGGGGAAAATGTTAACAGCATAGAAATAAGAAAAACATTTGCCTAACACTTTTCATCTCTTATGATGCATTTTATAAATTGATACATGGGCAATGGCCCACTTATATTCTTCTCCTACCCTTTGTGTTTTCCAAAAAATATAACTGTTTATACAAATACAAGAATGTGTGGAAGAGTGAGTGAAAGCTTACACAAATCACCAAAACCGTGTAAGTGCAGGCAGTTCAGCAAGACTGGGATATGAAAGGTTATTGAGACCGTTGAAAGGTATTTAGGGTGCAATTACTGTTATCATTTCATGATTACTAAATGAATTTGACAGTGTGTTCCATTAGAAACATAAAAGATGCTGAACTTCCTCAAAAGACTTAAGATAAATATAAGGTATTTTATATTTATATCGCTTTATGTCACTTCTCTCTTGTCTAAAATAAATAAGCCACCTGGAAGTGACAAAATCGAAGGGTGTAAAAAAAGTAGCTCAAGTCACAGGTAGTTGATGGTATCTAGTTACCAGTTTTACAGTTTGACTTTTTTTTCCCTTTTGACCCCATGACAGCCAGTGTGGTGATAGAGCAAGACAGTGATAGGATGCCTGAGAGATGCAGCAGGCAAGAGAGGACCAGGAGAGAACACTGGGCAGGATGCTGGAGGAGCGGGGCAGAAGGGGGCTGACACGGGTTTAGCAGGGCAGAAAGTCCCATTTTTGCTGTTAAGAACCCCAAGCATTCCATTCCTTGGACAACAACCTGCTCGTTCACTTGACCACCTGTTCCACATCCAAGTTACCTAGAAGCTAGCCTTGTGGCCTCTTTTCCTCTCCTGTGCATTGTGTTTGTCTTACCTTCATTAGACAAGCAGCATTTTATTATATAGGCGCACTCCATTTACCGTTGTAGTTTTCGGCAGTGGTTCTTTTGAACTGAAACTATATCAAGCTGGATTTAAGTTCCTGCTCTCCTCTGTGCCTTTGCTTCATCCCTCAGTTTATCGTCTCCATAAAATGAAGATTACAACATTGACCTCAAGCTGTGCATGTATTTAGCATATGCTGAGTAATGTTAGTTGAACTTTCACTCTGTCCCAGTAGATCCCACCACCCAGCCAGGCTGGTTATTAGACAGTTTAGACTCTTGGTAAATGAATGACCAAAAAAAAAGCAAACCGTCCTATTAACCGTGATGTTACATTGTGTGTTTGAATGGGTGCTTGTGTGTTTATAATCTGTGTGTGACACAGACGCATACAAGATTGTCCCTGATGGCTTTCCCAATTGTAGCAGAACCCATTTCTAGCCTTTATTTTCTATCCCCAACAACTCAGCATAGCTGTGGGCAACCAAGGGTCAGAGAATCTGACAGATCTGACCAGGCATACACAACCTGTAAGTGATAGATCCAGAATTTTAACTCCCAGTTCACCATCATCTGCTCAAACCCATGTGAACCCCCAGATGTGCTGAGTAAGTGCTAAGTAATCATTGTCATTCAAATGTTGCTTTTCCCACTGGTATTATGTTCTTCAGCCTATTTTCTCTCACTCCAGGGATGAGTGTGCTATCTAATATGGTGGCACAGGCCGCATATGACTACTTCCGTTCACATTTAAATGAATTAATATTAAATAAAATTCAAAATATAGTTTCTGGGTTGTACTAGCCTCATTTCAAGGTTTTATTTTTTTATTTTTACTTTATTTTACTTTACAATACTCTATTGGCTTTGCCATACACCAACATGAATCCACCACAGGTNCAAAATATAGTTTCTGGGTTGTACTAGCCTCATTTCAAGGTTTTATTTTTTTATTTTTACTTTATTTTACTTTACAATACTCTATTGGCTTTGCCATACACCAACATGAATCCACCACAGGTGCACATGAGCTCCCAATCCTGAATCCTCCTCCTATAGTTACATCTAGCTTATGGCAACCATATTGACTCAAATGTTTTCATCATGGGAGAAAAATCCTATCAGACAATGCTGCTCCATGGTCTACTTTCAATAAATAATAGCTATGATGCTGAATTTTAATCTAACATACATAGTTTTAGTTTTTATCATTTATGAGATATTGAATAAGCAGTTGATAGAATAGTCGTTACACTATACATTTTTATTTAGTTGACTGTATACTGTGTGTTAGGCTTCATTAAAAGTGTTTTTTAGGAGTTGTCTTATGTAATCCTCGTAGTAGTCCATTGCAATAGAAGTTATCGCCAGGCCCTTTTTATGGGGGAAACATCAGCTGCTCTTAATGGAGAGACATGGACCTACCCAACACTTGTCCTTTGCCTTGCCTCCCCCAAAAGTCATAGCGAGTTTTCAAACAGTATAAATTGTCAGTAATTATTCCAAAGGCCAAGGCTGCAGAATCCTCTATTCTAAATTTAAATGGAATTGGGCTAGAATGGATGAAAGAAGTCAGGTTCTTTTTATAGTGCTGAAGTGCCTCTGGTTCCTGAAAGAAACCAACTTGGCAATTGAGCTGAAATTTTCTTCCAGGCTTTAAGAATCATCACTGATCTTTATCAGTACCAATGAAATGTGGACAGCCCACCAACAAAGATCATCTGATGTTCAAAAATGGATCAGAAACAAATTATAGGAAAAGCTGATTGTATCATTAAGGTTTCTAAAACCACGGATTTTAATGAAAATAAAATGAGCCCTACTTTGTGCAAGAAGCCTAAAAACTATTTGCAAAAATACTGTAGGAATTCTGCTGAATTTCCTTTCCCATTGTCTCCATACCCAGTGTACCTAGCTTGAGGATGGGCTTAAAGGATTGGATTGTATGTTGTAAAAAATAAACATTTATTCCTTGTGATAGTCATTTAAGAGTTTTCAGTTGGTCATGGTACCAAGGGATTTGCATTATTCTTACTAACCTGCCCAAGATTCATGTCAGCCATTTGGGGCTACAATTTATCTTTAAGAATTTTATAGGATTAATCCTACTCCAACAAACTAAATATTAAAATAGTTTCTAGATTCTTGGGTGATAGTGGTATTAAATTTTCTTCCAACTATAGTATCCCCACAGTTGTAATCATGACCTGTTACTCCATTGTTTAATTTTAGACAGAAGTATTCCCGAAAGTGTGAACCTCAGTGCCGGGCATATAGCAGAGATTTAATAAACATTTGTTATCCTCTGACCAGGTTTTGATTGAAATTACCTAGAATTTCTATGCAAATTTCCCATCACTGCAAGGGTCTATTTTTCTTGCTGGTGTTTAGGAAGAAGGTACCATAGGAAAGAGCTTAGGGCTTCCCTGGTGGCTCAGTTGGTAAAGAATCTGCCTGTAATGCGGGAGACCTGGGTTCATTCCCTGGGTTGGGAAGATACCTTGGAGAAGGGAAAGGCTACCCACTCTAGTATTCTGGCCTAGAGAATGGGATCACAAAGAGTCAGACACGACTGAGCAACTTTCACTTTTCATCACGTGAAAAGCAGTAGAGGTCACACGTTGTTCACATCTCTGAAGTTTTGTCCCAAGTGTCACTCAGACTGCAGATCAGAAAACATTCAGTTCAGAGAGCTCAGGATGCAAAGGAAAGCACTGGTTTGATAAGGAAATACAGGCATTGGGATGGAGATGGAGATATTAGCCAAGAGTCACAAATTTTTTGCAGCCCTTTTAACTACTTAAGGAATCTTGAAGTGACTGAATTCCTGGTTCAAACCCCTGCCTCAACCCCCAGGTAATCACAAGAGTGATGAAAAATGTGACATGTTCCCTTTCTTTCCCTAAGCTCACTTTAATCTTGATCTTTGAAAAGCAAGTGGTTTTCTTGTGCAAACAGCTTCATAGCAATGTCAAATCTGGCACCCACCGTCTCTGCTGAAGGGGGAGACTTGGTACAAAAGGCTCAGTGCTCAGGGCATGGGCTTTGAAACTACTCCAGCTGTATTGCCAATGCAAATGCAGGAGGGGAAAAAATTACTGGAACAAATTGAAAGGTTATTCAGACTGGAATTTAGAATCTCAATAAAAAAAGGCTTTTATAAGCCAAGGCCCTCAGAGTAACCGGATCATTTAAAAATACATCTTTTCTGCATTAAATGTAGTGTGACAGCCACATTAGAAATGCTGCAGTCTAAGTATGTTCCTTAAACATTTCTAACTGATTTGTAAGGACAGCTAAAATCTTCTGTTTGGGGGAAGCTGGATCCCCAGTCCATAAATAGTTTCCATTTCTTTATTTTTTCTTACTTTTCAATACCTGGTAAGTGGGTTTTTGCCATTCCCCTTTATTGCTTGCTGCAGGCTCAGTGATGTCCATGAACGGTGTGTCTTTATAAAAATTGGTTAAACTAGTCTTTTATTTATTTATTTTTTTGACTTGGTAGAGAGCAGTCTTCTGATCACCCTACTAGTGGTGAACAGAAATAGCATACAGTTGTATTCCAGTGGAATCCCTTTTACAAGAGACGTTTAGGCCAGAAGACACAAACAGAACTCACCCAGTGTAAGTCAGTGACCCAACCATAGGACTCCCTTTGCTTTGTTTAAAATCTCTTATTTCACCACCTTTAGACAGAAATCACCCAAGCTTGGTTGTTGGTGATGTGGATGGTAGTCCCCTCCAAACCGCACCTCTGGACATTTATTTTCTTGAGCCAAGTGGAAGATATTTTTCAAGGGAAAACATCCCTGAGAGAGTGGACAGTGAGCCGAAGTCAAGACAACATGCACTTCCTGTGGGCTTCAAGGGCTCTTCATGGACTCTGGCACAACGGCTTCACTGTGTCCTGTACAGTGTATGGATCTTCCTACCTGTTTATTCCTAATTATAAGGAATAAATATGGATCATTCTCCAAATGATAAATTCATTGTTTTTAACCTGTGGAATATTTCAAAGGTACTGAATACCCACTACCTGAAATTAGTGAATATTCACATTTTGCCATATTTGTTTCAACTCTTTGGCCTTATTTTAAGTCCTCACTTCCTTTCTCCTTTGGGGTAGGGTAGGGGTCATGTTATTTCCTTTCCCAGGCAAAGTTAGCTCTTAGTGCTGCCAAATTTTATTGTATCAATGTCTTAGGAGTTACGTTATTGAGCTAGTGTTATAACTTCTCTGTAGCCCTCTCCAGATTCCACAGTCCTTGAAAACAAATTTGGCCTTTTGCAACTTGTGTCCCTACCTGCTAGTGACATAGTTAGCCCTGCAGGTGGCCCTTGTGAGTTTTTCTTGTTGTTGCTTCTTGTTTGTTTTGAGTGAGTAGATGACTTGGATTTTGAAAAATCAGTAAACATATGAGTTTCAGAGGACACATAGGCAGTCTCTCTTCTCATTGATGACCAGTACTTTTAATGAGAGCTTTAGCATAGAATCATAGATTGATTGAATTCCACAGTCTGAGCCTCCCAAATAATGTTTCTAAGCTAAAACCTTCAAATTAACCCTGTTTGGATGATCTAATATAATTATAAAATAATCAGACATCTTCCTGGATACAAGTATGTAAGTTGTTTCAAGTAATGTGCTAATCCTAATTTAATGAATTTGTTATTTGGTATGAGGATTTGTGTCTGAAAACTGTTGTCTTGCTCGAACCTGAAAATGGACATTGTCCTAAGCAAGTACTTCAGTAATAATGAAGTTCACCCTTAATAAAGTGATGATGAGGTGATGACGACGGCCTCTTCTCTCATCACCTAGTTCTAAGGAAAGAGTAGACTGACCTGTTCTGGTTTCTCTGCCTCTTTCATGAAAGCATCACCAGCTCATTTGTGTGTTTTCAGCACCGTGCTAATTACACACTGTAAAGCCATATCAACTAGATCCTCATTGCATATTTAGGTCTAGTTCTTCCAGGGATCCAGTGATTCTTTGACTATTAGCATGCTCTTCAGGACCCAGGAGTGCATCATTTCATTCAATCCAAGTTGACCTTTTAATAGACGGAGATTTAATACACTGGAGGTTTTTTAAAAGCTGAAGATTTTCTTAAGCTATTATGGAAGTTGAGTGAAACCATGCACTTGTTTTGTTTCTGGGATTGACATGTTAGCAGAAGGTTAGCATAGGGTGCTTCACCCCCAAAGAAGATATTTCTTCTTAAAGAAGTGGCAATTCTTAACACTCCTTCAACAATGAAATAAGTAATGCATTCTGTTGCTGTTTAGTCACTAAGTCATGTCCAACTCTTTGTTATCCCATGGACTGCAGCACACCAGCNCCCAAAGAAGATATTTCTTCTTAAAGAAGTGGCAATTCTTAACACTCCTTCAACAATGAAATAAGTAATGCATTCTGTTGCTGTTTAGTCACTAAGTCATGTCCAACTCTTTGTTATCCCATGGACTGCAGCACACCAGCCTTCCCTGTCCTTCACTAGCTCCTGGAGTTTGCTCAAACTCATGTCCATTGAGTCAGTGATGCCATCCAACCATCTCATCCTCTGTCGCCTCCTTCTCCTCTTGCCCTCAGTCTTTCCCAGCATCAGGGTCTTTCCCATTGAGTCTGCTCCTTGCATCAGGTGGCCAGAGTATTGAAGCTTCAGCATCAATCCTTCCAGTGACTATTCACAGTTGATTTACTGTAGGATTAACTGCTTTGATTTCCTTGCTGTCCACAAGATTCTCAAGAGCCTTCTCCAACACCACAATTTGAAAGCATGAATTCTTTGGCACTCAGCCTTCTTTATGGTCCAACTCTCACATCTGTACATGACTACTGAAAAAACCATAACTTTACTATGCATACTTTTATCAGCAAAGTGATGTCTCTGTTTTTTAATATGCTGTCTAGGTTTATCATAGCCTTTCTTCCAAGGAGCAATGGTCTTTTAATTTTATGGTTGCAGTCACCATCCACAGTGATTTTGGAGCCCAAGAAAATAAAATCTACCACTGTTTCCACTTTTTCCCCTTCTATTTGCAAAGAAGAGATGGGACCAGATACTATGATCTTAGTTTTTTGAATGCTAAATTTTAAGCCAACTTTTTCACTCTTCTCTTTCACTCTCATCAAGAAGCTCTTTAGTTCCTCACCACTTTCTACTATTGAATGGTATCATCTGCATATCTGAGGTTTCTGATATTACTTCTGGGAGTCTTGATTCCAGTTTGTGATTCATCCACCCTGGCATTTTGCATGAGGTACTCTGCATATAAATTAAATAAGCAGGGTGACAATATATAGTCTTGACATACTTCTTTTCCCATTTTGAACCAATCCATTGTTTCATGTCCAGTTCTAACTGTTGCTTCTGGACCTGCATACAGGTTTCTCAGGAGACTGGTAAGGTAGTCTAGTATTTCCATCTCTTTAATAATTTTACACTGTTTGTTGTGATCCCCACAATCAAAGGCTTTAGCATAGTCAGTGAAACAGAAGTAGATGTTTTTCTGGAATTCTCTTGCTTTTTCTGTGATCCAGTGGATGTTGACAATTTGATCTCTGGTTCCTCTGCCTTTTCTAAATCCAGCTTGTACCTCTGGAAGTTTTTGGTTCCCATACTATTGAAGCCTAGTTGGAAGGGTTTTGAGCATTATCTTGCTAGCAGGCAAAATGAGCACAATTGTGTGAAAGCTCAAATGGTAAAGAATCTGCCTATAATGTGGGAGACCTGGGTTTGATCCCTAGGTCAGGAAGATCCCCTGAAGAAGGGAATGGCAACCCACTCCAGTGTTCTTGCCTGGAGAATCCCATGGACAGAGGAGCCTGGTGGGCTACAATCCATGAGGTTGCAAAGAGTCAGAAACAACTGAGCAACTAACACTTTCATTTTCATGCTTAGAACATTATTTGGCATGGGATTGGAATGAAAATTGATGTTTTCCAGTCCTGTAGCCACTGCTGAGTTTTCCAAATTTGCTGGCATACTGAGTGCAGCACTTTAACAGTTTCATCTTTTAGGATTTGAAATAACTCAACTACAATTCCATCACCACCACCACTAGCTTTGTTCATAGCAATGCTTCCTAAAAACCACTTGACTTCAAAATCCAGGATGTCTAGTTCTAGGTGAGTGACCATACTGTCGTGGTTACCCGAGTCATTAAGACCGTTTTCGTACAGTTCTTCTGTGTATTCTTGCCACCTCTTCTTTCTGCTTCTGTTAGATCTTTTCTGTTTCTGTCCTTTATTGAACCCATCTTTGCATGAGATGTTCCCTTGGTATTTCCAGTTTTCTTGAAGAGATCTCTAGTCTTTTCTGTTCTATTGTTTCCCTCTATTTCTTTGCATTGTTCACTTAAGGGTTTCTTATTTCTCCTTGCTATTTTCTGGAACTCTACACTCAGTTGGCATATCTTTCCCTTTCTTCTTTGCCTTTCACATCTCTACTTTTCTCAAGCTATTTATTTGTAAGGCCTCCTCAGGCAACCACTTTGCCTTCTTGCATTTCTTTTTTGGGGGATGCTTTGGTCACTGCCTGCTGTACAGTGTTACAAACCTCTGTCCATAGTAGTGCAAGACATTGCTGTATTTGAAACATGCCAATGCTTGCCTAAGTTTGTAAATCAGTCATCTCTTCTCTTTCCATTCAGGAACATCCTTTCAAATGCAGGGAAGTGGGCTGACACTATTACTAGTATGATTAAAATCTGTCTATATTTAAAATATTATCTTTTCCTAAACTTTGGTGGTTGGACTTTTGTTAGTTCCCAGTCTCCCATGACCCTTGGCAGGTTGCCATTGAGACCAGCTGGCCTTGTGTGACAGTGTGTCTGGAGAGTGAACATTTTCCCGAAATGCTGTGTGTTTGGTTCCCTTAGAATATGTTCTTGTGACTGATTTTCAGGGGCACTGTGGGAACTGACGCTCTTCAGTTTTAGACCCTTATTCTCAGGGTGAGGGGCGGTGGGAGGCTTTGATAACTTTAAAGCTCACAGAGGGAAACATTTTTTCACTAACTATGCCAGAATCCCATGCTCTGTGTGCAACATAATGGATTTCATTCAGAGCCCTGCACAAGCCAACTGTCATGATATGGTTGGGAAGCTCTCTGTCAGCTACTGTGAGCTCTATCACTCTGTTCTGTACCTCTGTTTTTGGCTTCTCCATTCTTGGGCACATTTTATGAAGCAGCCAACCATCCAGATTGGGATTTCATGCTCTGCTGCACTATTGCCCACATTATTTCTCTCACAAAGGCCTCCTTTACAAAGTTCTTAATCTAAATAATGCGTAGAAGGTATATTAAGCGGTAACAAGTGAAAAGAGGCAAAAGCCAGCAACTTCCTGAAAATTGTTATCATTAGAGCATTTCCATGAAGGCCCAGTAATTCATTAGGGTGAGTCCAGGCAAAAACCCCATTCCCAAGACATATGTAATGAATTCAGACCTAATTGGCCATGGTCCAGTCCAGTTCTAAGGAGGGCATTCTTGGCATTTTGGAGGTCAGAGGAGAGATTTTATTTGAAGCTTGTCATGTGTGTTTCCCATATGTTCTATTTAAGTTTGTTTATTATATTCACTGGATGTACCCATTGCCTTTTAATTTGTGGACAGAGGTCAGATCAACTGGACAACTCAGGCTCATTATACTATCAATCCAATGCCTTGGTGCAAAAGACGTCTACATAGTTGTCCCAGTATATGGAAACAGTTCACAGAGCAATCTAGAGTTTGAATGGGAAAGAGACCTCCTTAAGATTGACACTGATTATTTGGCCAGAAAAGAATCCTGACTCAGTTGGAAAATTTACTTTGCAGTTATAGTATTAGGGTGTGGCTAATATCTCCAAAGTTTACATGGAAGCTTTATTATAAAAAAAGTCTTCTGAGTAAAAGCATCCCTCCATAGTATTCTTGCTGACCTGTTGAATTTCCACGGTCTGCTCATCTCAGAATTTCACTGTGTGGGATAGCTGGAGGGAATGGGGAATTCTGGGGCATGCTGGTGGTTGAATTTTAATTTGCTTGTCTAACTTCAGCAGGGTAGTGAGAAACAGTGAGTAGCATGTTCTATTTGTCTATCAGAGGAACCATTCATTTGATGGAAAGGCTCTTCCAAATCCTGTTTTCATTTCCTTTTTCTATTGGAGTCAGATCCCAGCTATAATTATCAAGCCTTGGGTGTGTGACTTTAAGTCCATCTTTTATCCACAGAGAGGCTATAGATATACATTGTTTGAAGCTTTGAAGTACTGTTCATGTTGAACAATGAACAAGACTTATGGCCTGAAAAACTAATTGTTTATTTGAAGTCAAACGTCAGAGATGTAGGAAACATAATTTAAGGAGCTCAGGGGCCTTATATTCCTTATCTCAATGGAATCAAAGAACATATAAAACCATCAAGTGAAACGTTTCTGGGTTTGCAAGTAAATAATATATTCACTGATCTATAATCTCTGAGAGTGAGAAGTAATTGTACGATATCACATTATATATGCAGAGGTGCTGTCTAATTTGATGGCAGGCCAACACTATTTTTCCCCATGTGTTCTATTAAAAAATCAAAATTTCGATTCAGTGGGATAAATTTTAAGGTTTAGATTACTAAGATTACTAACAGTCTCTAGAGCTACCAAAGACAAAGTGACAGAAAAATAACCCAAGTAAACACTTTATCGAAAGGATGGAATTGAGTAAGATCCTTTTGATTGGAAACCATGGGATTACTGCCGAAGTAGACTTTGGGTTGTTTATAATAGGTATCTGTTGATTGAGCAGAGACACATGAAAGCTGTGTATCTCCAGTCTTGGTCCAAGTATGTGGGAGGTAGAAGCCTGGGTCTATTTGGGAAAAAAAAAAAAAACCAGATAACTAAGTTTTTCTTAAAATTTTTTAAAGAGAAAATTGCTTTCAAATGCACATTTATAAGTTAGGCCATAATTTAAATGTTCAAATCCCAGGAGACCCTAGAATTTCCTCCAGCACCTAAGTTCATATAGGATGAATGAAGTCCCAACAAGCTTACATAGACTTCTATTTACTCATTTACTTTTCACCAGCCCAGTTTGGTTTTGACTTAAATCTTGAGTCTTAACTTCTCTCTTTTTTTGGTAACTCCGTCAGTTGAAAAGACATGTTTTCTCTTAATTTTCCACTAATCTTGCAATAATAAGACTAAATATTATTTACAGCTATTTGTCAGCACTAAAATATGACTCTGTACCTTCCTCAGTTTTTAAACTCCAATTGCAGACTGCTTTTTGGATCTTATCTTAAAAATGAAAGTCTAGTGCCTAGCACGTGGGAGAGGTGCTTTCTTTCAAAAAGAAAATATGCCGTTGGTTTTCACACACAAAGAATGGGCAGAGATATGGGAGCAGAACTCATAGAGTAGATTCACTCACTTACTACACATCCATTTTGTTATTCAGTTGCTAAGTCGTGTTTGAGTCTTTGTGACCCCACGATCTGC
Source organism: Neotragus pygmaeus (assembly GCA_006410875.1). Taxonomy (NCBI): domain Eukaryota; kingdom Metazoa; phylum Chordata; class Mammalia; order Artiodactyla; family Bovidae; genus Neotragus; species Neotragus pygmaeus. The sequence continues at coordinate 43,070 of SJYV01028653.1, read as the reverse complement.
AGCACACCAGGCTTTGGGTCCCTCGCCATCTCCAGAGGCTGCCCAAATTCATGTCCATCAAGTCAGTGATGCCATGCAGCCACCTCATCCTCTGTCGTCCCCTTCTCCTTCTGCTTTCAACCTTGCCCTGCGTCAGGGTCCTTTCCAGCGAGTCGGCTGCTCGAATCAGGTGGCCAAAGTATTGGAGCTTCAGCATCAGTCCTTCAAATGAGTGTTCAGCATTGATTTTCTTTCAGATTGACTGGTTTGATCTCCTTGCTATCCGACGGACTCTCAAGAGTCTTCTCTAGCACTATAATCAGAAGCATCAATTCTTTGTCACTCTGCCTTCTTTATGGTCCAGCTCTCACATCCGTTTTACATATACATTAAAAAAGTATCTGTTAAGCATCTGTTGTGTACCAGGAACTGAACTAGCACCCAGCCAGTGGATAACATAGGTGAACAGTGGTTACTGAAGAGGCAGGAAATAAACAAGGAAACTCCAAATATATTTCATCACCAACTGTGATAAGTGGATGCAGGAGAAGTAAATGTTTTGATGATAGAATCTGTATTAATAATGTTAGGCTAGACTTTGTTCCTATAATAATATTAAATGTATTAATAAATGGCTTAAAAAACAAACGTTTCTTTCTTTTCACATTCCTATATGATGCAGATTGACTATATTTTCGACTATAATTTCTTTCCATCATTGGTACTTGCAGTTTTAAAATGTTGTCTCCATATTCCTGGGAGGAGGGAGAGATACATTGAGGAGTATCGCACAGTCATGCTTTTGAGCAGGTAGGAAGTGGGCATATCATTTTTGCTCATATTCCGTTGGCCAGAACCAAACCACATGAACCGCACCTAAGTGAGACTGGGAAACAGTCCTTTTTAAAATTTTTTATTAAAAATATTTTTTACATATACATGTATCTACTCTTTTTAAAATTCTTTTTCCCTATGCTGTTTCATAATATCAAGAAGAGTTCCCTGTACTATACAGTAGGACCTTGTGGGTTATTCATTTTAAATATAGTAGTGTGTATATGTTAGTCCCAAACTCCCTAACTATCCCTTCCCCATGACAACCTTAAGTTTGTTCTCTAAGTCTGTGAGTCTGTTTTGTAAATAAGTTCATCTGCATTATTTTTTAAAGATTATGCATTGTAAGTGATATATGATATTTCACTTTTTCTATCTGATTTACTTTGGTATGACACTTCTTCTATCCATGCTGCTACAAATCACATTATTTCATTCCTTTTAATGGCTGAATAATACTCCATTCTGTACATCTACTGCATCTTCTTTACCAGTCCTCTGTCAGTGGAGATTTAGGTTGCTTGTCTGTCTTGGCTATTGTTAACTGTGCTGTAATGAACATTATGGTGAATATATGCTTTCAGACCATGTTTTTCTTTTTTTCTGGATATATGCTCAGGAGTGGGATTGTAGCATCATATAGTAGCTCTATTTTTAGTTTTTTGAGGAACCGCCATACTGTCCTCCACAGTGGTTATACCAATTTACATTCCCACCAGCAGTGTAGGAGGGGTCCCTTCTCTCAATCACTCCGCCACATTTATTGTTTGTGGGTTTTCTGACAGTAGCCATTGAGACTGATATGAAGTGATATCTCAGTGTCGTTAGATTGCACTTTTCTAATAATTAATGATGTTGAACATCTTTTTGTTGCCTCTTGGCCATCTGTATGTCTTCTTTGGAGAAATTTCTGTTTAGGTCTTCTGGTCATTTCTTGATTTTCTTGTTTGTTTCAATGCTATTAAGCCACATGGGCTGTTTGTAAATTTAAGGGACTAATTTCTAGATAAGGAGAAGGCAATGGCATCCCACTTCAGTACTCTTGCCTGGAAAATCCCATGGATGGAGAAGCCTGGTAGGCTGCAGTCCATGGGGTCGCTAAGAGTCAGACATGACTGAGTGACTTCACTTTCATTTTTCAGTTTCGTTCATTGGAGAAGGAAATGGCAACCCACTCCAGTATTCTTGCCCGAAGAATCCCAGGGATAGGGGAACCTGGTGGGCTGCTGTCCATGGGGATGCACAGTCAGACATGACTGAAGCAACTTAGCAGCAGCACCAGCATGTCAAAGAGTGTGTTGCCTATGTTTCCCTCTAAGAGTTTTATAGTGTCTGATTTCACATTTAGGGCTTTAATTAAGTGTGACCTTATTTTGTGTATGGTGTTAAAGAATGTTCTAATTTCATTCTTTAATGTGTAGCTGTTCACTTTTCCCAGCACTGTTTATTGAAGAGACTGTGTTTCCTCTGTTATGTAGACTTGCCTCCTTTGTCATAAATTAATTGACCATAGGTGCATGGGTTTATTTTTTTGCTTCCTATCCTATTGCATCAATCCATATTTCTGTTTTTATGCCAGTACCATACTGGTTGATTACCATAGTTTTATCAGTATATCTGAAGTGAAGGGGCCTGCTTACCTTCAGTTTTTCTTTCTTAAAATTGCTTTGGCTATTCAGAGTCTTTTATGTCTCCATAGAAGTTTTTAAGAGTTTTTGTTCTAGTTTTGTGAAAAATTCCATTGTTAATTTGGTATAGACTGCACTGAATCTGTAGATTGCCTTGGACAGTATAGTCATTTTGACAATATTTATTCTTCCAATCCAAGAATACAGTAGATTTTTCCATCTGTTTGTGTTGTGTTTGATTGAAGATTGAAATCATACCGAGATCTTTTCCAACTACAGTGCAATGGAACTAGAAATAAATAGCGGAAAGAAAACTGAAAACATTTACAAATATATGAAAACTGAACAACGTACTTTTGAATGACCAGTGGGTTCCAAGAAGAAAACAAAAAGAGAAATTAGAAATTAGAAAATATCTAGCGACAAAAATGAAAATACAACATGCCAAAACTTATGGGACACAACACAAGCAGTTCTAGGAAGGAAGTTGATGATGCTAAATGCCCATATTAAAAAAGGAGAAAGATCTGAAATAAAGAATCTTAATTTTATACCTCAAGGAGCTAGAGGGGGAAAAAAAGAAACTAAACTGAAAGTTAGCAAAAGAAAGAGCACAAATAAAAGAACTAGAGAATCTGAAGAAAAAAATCAGTGCAACTGGTTTTTGGAAACTTTTTAAGAGCTATGTTTTTGGAAAAGATAAACAAAGTTGACTTTTAGCTAGATAGGAAAAGAAGAGGGACTTAAGTAAAAGAAATGAAAGAGATCACATTACAACTGATGCCTCAGAAATAAAAAGGATCATAACAGATCCTTTCCCAGGATCATACAGCCTACTGAGAATAAATCATGGATAAAAAATCTGAACAGACCAATAACTATAAATAGTAAGGTGATTGAATCAGTAACCAAGACTTCCCAGAAAAGGAAGACCAGGATCAAGTAGGTTCATTAGTGAACTCTACCAGTATTTAAAGAGAAATTAACATCAATCCTTCTCACACTGTTCCCCCAAAATGAAGAGGAATGTACACTTCCACACTGATTTTGTGTGGCCAGCATTACGCTGATTCCAAAACCAGAGGCTACAGAAGGAAAAAAGAAAACAATAGGGCAGTATTCCTAAGGAACATTGGTGAAAATTCCTGAACAAGATACTAGCAAACCAAATTCAGCAGCACAATAAGATAATTATATATCATGATCAAGTGAAATTTATCCCTGGAATGCAAGGATAAGTTATTAACTTGATGAATTAATATGACATGCCACATTAACAGAATGAAGAATGAAAATCATATGATCATTTCAGCAGATAAAGAAAAGGCATTTGTCAAAATTTAACACCCTATAGTGATTTTTTTTTAATTGTCAACAAATTGGGTATATATACTTCAAGATAATAAAGTCATTATATGAAAACATCAAAGCTAATGTACTCAGTTCAGTTCAGTTCAGTCACTCAGTTGTGTCTGACTCTTTGTGACCCCCTGGACTGCAGCACGCCAGGCCTCCCTGTCCATCACCAACTCCTGGAGCTTGCTCAACCATTGAGTTGGTAAGGCCATCCAACCATCTCATCCTCTGTTGTCCCCTTCTCCTCCTGCCTTCAATCTTTCCCAACATTAGGGTCTTTTCCAATGAGTCGGTTCTTCACATCAGGTGGCTAAAGTATTGGAGTTTCAGCTTCAGCATCAGTCCTTCCAATGAATATTCAGGACTGATTTCCTTTAGGATGGACTAGTTGAATCTCCTTGCAGTTCAAGAGTCTTTTCCAATGCCAGAGTTCAAAAGCATCAATTCTTTGTTGCTCAGCTTTCCTTATGGTCCAACTCTCACATCCATACCTGACTACTGGAAAAACCACAGCCTTGACTAGATGGACTTTTGTTGGCAAAGTAATGTCGCTGCTTTTTAATATGCTGTCTAGGTTGGTCATAGCTTTTCTTCCAAGGAGCAAGCATCTTTTAACTTCATAGCTACAGTTACCGGCTGCAGTCATTTTGGAGCTGAAAAAAATAAAGTCTGTCACTATTTCCATTGTTTCCCCATCTATTTATCATGAAATGATGGGACCAGATGCCATGATCTTTGTTTTCTGAATGTTGAGTTTTAAGCCAACTTTTTCACTCTCCTCTTTCACTTTCATCAAGTGGCTCTTTAGTTCTTCTTCTTTTTCTGCCGTAACGGTGGTGTCATCTGCATATCTGAGTTTATTGATATTTCTCCCAGCAATCTTGATTCCAGCTTGTGCTTCATCCAGCCCAGCATTTCTCATGATGTACTCTGCATATAAGTTAAATAAGCAGGGTGACAATATACAGCCTTGACATACTCCTTTCCCAATTTGGAACCAGTCTGTTGTTCCATGTCCAGTTCTAACTGTTGCTTCCNTGCAGACAGCCTTTGTTGCTCAGTTCCTCAGTCATGTCCAACTCTTTGTGACCCCACAGACTGCAGCACACCAGGCTTCCCTGTCCTTCACTATCTCCCAGAGCTTGCTGAAACTCATGTCCATTGAGTCGATGATGCTTTCCAACCATCTCATCCCCTGTAGGCCCTTCTCCTCCTGCCTTCAATCCTTCCCAGCATCAGGGTCTTTTCCAATGAGTCGGCTCTTTGCATCAGGTGGCCAAAGTGCTGCAGCTTCAGCTTCAGCATCAGTCCTTCCAATGAATATTCAGGGTTGATTTCCTTTAGGATATGACTGGTTTGACCTCCTTGAAGTCCAAGGGACTCTCAAGAGTCTTCTCCAGCAGCATAATTTGAAAGCATCAATTCTTTGGTGCTCAGCCTTCTTAATGATCCACTCTCACATCTGAACATGACTATTGGAACAAACCATAGCTTTGACTATGTGGGCCCAGAGAGCCTAGACATATTTAACCCTGCAGTGCCCAGGTTTTCTTAACGATGCACCAGAGGAGAATATCTGACCTGGAACTTAAGGGTCTGGTGAAGGGAGAGGCTGGCTCAGGTCTCCTTGCCCCCTGGGAATCAGAGAGTGACCTGAGAAGAGATTTTGGGGCTGGGGCCCTTTTCCACATGAGTTGGCCCTGTGTCCACTGGGAGCAACAGATATCAATGGTCCAATTCACAAAAGCCAACTCTGGAAGAGCAAAAGGAAGTTTCTAGAAGGACATGGCAGGGGTGAGGGGTGTGCTCACATAATGAGGGAGCTGGAGGGGCACGAGGATGCTAGAGAGCCAGGCCAGCCCCCTGTCCCCACCAACACCCTCCAACCAGACCTCCCACCCGCCCCCTACTGAGGACTCCATCATGGGAGAGCCCAGGGCACGGCCCTACCCCGACCATGCTGGGAATCCAGAAACAGGGACACCCAGTCACCTGGGGGCTAGGAGTCACCTGGCAGAGACTCCTGTCCTGGAGACCCTCCTCAGAAGGGAGGACCCTCCAAAGGGAACTGGGGCGCAAAGGGCCTAGGGCACCAAATGTCTCGTACCAGCCCCTTTTCTGGGCAAAAGCTCTTGCATTTATAGCTTGGGTACCATTCGGTGGCCTCATAGCTATCTCAGCCTACTTTAAAAACACACTCCCCCCCAAAAAAAACTGGCTTTGAGCAGAAAGGGGGTCGGGTTCCTCCAGGAGGAACATTTGGTTAAGCAACTGAGTGGGAGCTATCTGAGCCTCAGAGGTGCCTCTGTCCGCTTCCAGCCGTGGTGGGCAGACAGCCCAGAGGCTGCTGGTCAGTGCTGCTCCTGTGATGAGCAGCTCACGGGATCTCCCTCAGACTTGGAGGAGGCCCCGCTGCGACCTGGGCCCATCCTGGGTCCACACTGCAGCCCTACCCCCTATCCTTCACCCCTCTACATCAGCCAGAGAGGGTGGCACCCACCTGTGTAACTCCCCTACCCCGGCCCACTCCCCTGAAGCATGTCTTCCACCTGACTCTCATGGCCAACCAGATTCTCCTCATTCTTCTAGCACATTCTCATGTTATGTCTAGGACACTGCTACTGCTACTGCTAAGTCACTTCAGTCGTGTCCGACTCTGTGTGACCCCACAGACGGCAGCCCACTAGGCTGCCCCATCCCTGGGATTCTCCAGGCAAGAACATTGGAGTGGGTTGCCATTTCCTTCTTCAATGCATGAAAGTGAAAAGTGAAAAGGAAGTCGCTCAGTCGTGTCCGACTCTTCGCGACCCGACAGACTGCAGCCCACCAGGCTCCTCCGTCCAAGGGAATTTCCAGGCAAGAGTGCTGGAGTGGGGTGCCATGACACTGGGAACCCTAAAAAAAAANTTTTTCTGCCGTAACGGTGGTGTCATCTGCATATCTGAGTTTATTGATATTTCTCCCAGCAATCTTGATTCCAGCTTGTGCTTCATCCAGCCCAGCATTTCTCATGATGTACTCTGCATATAAGTTAAATAAGCAGGGTGACAATATACAGCCTTGACATACTCCTTTCCCAATTTGGAACCAGTCTGTTGTTCCATATCCAGTTCTAACTGTTGCTTCCTGACCTGCATACAGATTTCTCAGGAGGCAGGTAAGGTGGTCTGGTATTCCCATCTCTTTAAGAGTTTTCCACAGTTTGCTGTGATCCACACAGTCCAAGAGTTTGATGTAGTCAGTAAAGCAGTAGTAGGCGTTTTTCCTGGAACTCTCTTGCTTTTTCGATGATCCAGCGCATGTTGCCAATTTAATCTCTGGTTCCTCTGCCTTTTCTAAATCCAGCTTGAACATTTGGAAGTTCACGGTTCATGTACTCCTAAAACCTGGCTTGGAGAATTTTGAGCATGACTTTGCTAGCGTGTGAGATGAGTGCAGTTGTGTGGTATCACACTCAATAGTAAGTAAATGAAAGGTTTGCCTTTAATCAAGGAACTAGATGTTCTAGCCAGACTAACTAGCCAAGGAAAAGAAATAAAAGGCATTCAAATCCAAAAGGAAGAAATATAATTATCTCTGTTTTCAGATGACATGATCTTATATGTAGAAAACTCTAAAGACTTAAAAAAAAAACTATTAGAAGTAATAAATTCAGTAATGCTGCAGGATATATCAATAGCAAAATCAGTTGGTTAAATCAATATGCAAAATCAGTTGCATTTCTATACACTAACAATGCAGTGACAATCTGATAAAGAAATTAGGAAAATAATCCATTTATCATGGCATCAAATAGAGTAAAATATTTAGGGACTTCCCTGGTAGTCCAGTGACTTAAACTCCATGCTTCTAATACAGGAGACCCAGGTCAGGGAATTAGATTCCACATGCCACAACTAAGAATTTGCATGTCACAACTAAAGATCCCACATGCTGCAGCTAAAATCAAAGATCTTGTGTACTGCAACTAAGACCCGGCTCAGCCAAAAAAGTGATTTTTTAAAAAATTTTATTTTTATTTTATTTTACTTTACAATATTGTATTGGTTTTGCCATACAGTGACATGAATCTGCCACAGGTGTATACTAGCTCCCAATCCTGAACCCCCCCTCCCACCTCCCACCCCATATCATCTCTCTGGATCATCCCCGTGCACTAGCCCCAAGCATCCTGTATCCAACATTTAGAAATGAATTTAACTAAGGAGATGGAAGACTTGTAATATTTCTGTCTTCTCTGTTCCCGTTCAAATACTAGACAAGAAATATTACACTTGTTAAACAGAGCCTCTGTTTTAATGAAAGGAATAATAGGGACAGTTTTGATAGGAGGAGCTGCCTTGCAGAGAAAGCATAGTATAATCAGAGTAAGGGCTCTCGACAGTTTGACTCAAATTCTGACTCTTGTCCTTACTAGTTGGATGACCATGGGTAAGATTCTAAAACTCTCGGTGCCTGCTTCTTCATCTGTAAAATAAAGATCATCAGCACAATAAAACCTGCCTTTAGTAGTTTTTTTTTTTTTTAATTTTCTGTTGTAACAAAGTACCATTATTGCCAAATAGACTGACTTAAAATACTTCAAATTTATTAATTTAGAGTTTAAGTTCAAAAATCTGACATGGCCCTCACTGGGCCAAAAGTCAGTAGGGCTGTAATCGTTTCTGGTGCCTCTCAGAGATACTTTGTTTTCTTGTCTTTTCCAGTTTCTAAAGACTACTTCATTTCTTGGCTGACTCCCCTTTTTCATCTGGAGAGCCAGCAGTGGCCAAATGCGTTGCTTTCAGATTACAGTACTCTTGACTCTTGCCACCCCTCTTCCACTTTAAAGAACCTTGTAATTACATTGGCCCAGGGGGGTAGGGGATAATACAAGATGGTATGTTTTCAAATCAGCATATTAGCAATCTTAATTCTGTCTGCAACTTTAAGTCCCCTTTGTCTTGTAACAACATAATAAAAAATTCCAGAGATTAAAATGTAGACATGATGTGGGGATGGGCCGGCAGTGTTATTCTGCCTCCTTACACTATTCCATAGGAATGTTGTGATGATTAAATGAGATGACTCTTATAATGGCATAGAACAGTGCCAGTCACATAAGCAAATGCTCAATACATGTCATACATGACCCCGTTATGTCAGGCTGCTTAGTGAATTTGTTTTGCAGAGGGGCAGAGTGCTGGAGGTTCCTTCTTGAGGAAGAATCTGCTACCTTGTTCACTGCTGGGAGGGATGATAAAAGGATATAAATAAGAATAAGAGCCAGTTGCTCCTTGAGTCCTGCACTTTGCTTTCCAAAGCCAAAGCTCAAGGTCTGAAACCCCCTCGGAATTATGTGACTCTCTTCAGAAAGCATATGGTGTGTGCACGGCCAATTTTATGAGTCACAAGAATGAAATAAACTGGACAAGATCCAAATAGATAGTGGTATACTTACAGAAAAGTGAACAGTAGAAAGGTGAACTACCCTGTCTGGAATCACATTTTATTAGTTTATGATGGAGCTGGAGTCCAGGGTTTAGTTAAGATAATGGACACTAGAGTTGGAATTTTTTCTCTTCTATTCTCACTAGTCGGGAGTTCTCAAGCCTTTGTTTCCCCATATGACAGATGTGGAGAAAAGTAATGCCTACCTTACACAGGATGAGCTAACACAGCTGTAATGCTTGCCACAGGGAGGGTCTGGCAGTAAATGCTAGATATGAATAGCTCTGGCATGTTTTATATGCACTAAGGACCTCATTGAAAATAATTGGAGTCGGGACAGCCATTCTCTTGATAATCTGGGACCAAAACTAGCAGCATTCTGAATGTTATCTTAAAAAGCCTATTGTCATGTAGTTAAATGTTAGAGTAATATTTATTCCATTAAACATCCCTCCCCAGATTGCATAATACGTAATTAGGAGATGAAAATATTGTCTAGAGAATGAATGTAGCCATTGTTCAATTTTTATATGTGCATTGATGGTTTTTGAATCTTCCTTGTGGGCTGGAGGCTGGATTTATTGGTTGAGGTATATTATGACAGTTGGGCTAAGAGACAGGCAGCAGAGAGCCATGATTTCTTAGTTGGAAAGAGATACATTGCAGGTTCTGAATGCAGCAAAGTGATCTCTTGTCTTGGGCTGTGTTCATCCTACAGTGGGAATAACTAAAGATAAACATGATAAAAGACAAGATGATATTTTAATGTCTCTAGGCCTAGATGCAAGAGTGCTATTCTTTGCAGACAGCCTTTGTTCATCCGTGTGAGATTAGCAGTGGCATTAATTTATTCAAGATTACAGTTCAGAGGGAAAGTCTTCAAAGCTGAAGGTCTTTCACTGACGAGCATGTTGTACTGGCTCTGAGAGGAAGGAGAAATGCTGCTGTGCCCAGTGGCCGAGGCGTCTCTCTGAGGAGCTGTCCTTTAGAGAACAGCCCTCAGAATCCACCTTTCTCTGTTCTTAGCCACACTCAGGATCCCTTCATCAGCTTGGTGCATCCTAGGCTTTAGATTTATAATGGTGAGAACAGTGGCCATGCTTGAAAAGTAGAAATTGAATAGGTTGGCAGGTTTGACCTAGAGCTGCTGTGATTTAGTCCCATTTTTACAGATGCCCAGATATGTTCACAGTATTTGGCTTCTTTCCTCACTAGGCCAGCTTCTTACCTCTCAATCATTTGTACTTATTGTCATGAGGATGATGGTAAGCATTGGGTTATCACAAAGACTGTTAACATAAAAAAAAAAAGACTCTTTAGTTTAAAATAATTTTGGACTCTCAAAAAAAAGCATAAATAGTGTTGAGTATTCCCATGTATGTTTTTCCAACTTCCTCTAGTGATATAATCTTACATAGGCATATAACTGTGACTCAGATCATGAGCTCCTAATTGCACAATTCAGCCTTAAATTTAAGAAAGTAGGGAAAACCACTAGGCCATTCAGGTGACAAAGAGATTCACAGGATTAGATCTGGTAGACAGAGTACCTGAAGAACTACTGACAGAGGCTCATAACATTGTACAGGAGGCAGGGACCAATACCATCCCTAAGAATAACAAATGCAAGAAAGCAAAGTGGTTGACTGAGAAGTTTTTACAAATAGCTGAGGAAAGATGAGATGTGAAAGACAGGAGAAAAGGGAAAAAGACATACCCAACTGCATGCAGAATTCCAGAGAATAGCAAAGAGAGATAAGAAGGCCTTCTTAAATAATCAATGTAAACAAATAAGGAAAGTAATACGATAGGGAAAACTAGAGATCTCTTCAAGAAAACTGGAAATATCAAGGGAACATTTCACGCAAGGATTGGCACGATAAACGACAAAAACAGCAAGGACCTAACAGAAGCAGAAGAGACTAAGAAGAGATAGCAAGAATACACTGGAGAACTATGCAAAAAGTGCCTTACCAACCTGGATAACCTTAACAGTGTGATCACTCACCTAGAGCCAGGCATCCTGGATTGTGAAGTCAGCTGGGCCTTAGGAAGCATCACTACAAACAAAGCTAGTGCTGGTGATGGAAATCCAGCTGAGTTATTTCAGATCCTAAAAGCTGATGCTGTGAAAGTGCTACACTCAATATGCCAGCAAATTTGGAAAACTCGGCAGTGGCCACAGGACTGGAAGACAACAGTTTTCATTCCAATCCCAAAGAAGTTCAATGCCAAAGAATGTTTAAACTATCATACAGTTGGCACTCATTTTGCATGCTAGTGAGGTAATGCTCAAAATCCTCCATGCTAGGCTTCAACAGTACGTGAAATGAGAGCTTGAAGGTGTACAACCTGGGTTTAGAAGAGGCAGAGGAACCAGAGATCAAATTGCCAATATCCATTGGGTCATAAGAAAGCAAAGGAATTCCAGAAAAACATCTACTTCTGTTTCATTGACTATGCTAAATTCCTTGACTGTGTGAATCGCAACAAACTGTGGAAAAATCTTCAAAAGATCACGGGAATAACCAGACCATCTTATCTGTCTCCTGAGAAACCTGTATGTGAGTCAAGAAGCAAGTTAGAAGCAGACATGGAACAACTTAACTGGTTCAAAATGGGGAAAGCAGTACAACAAGGCTGTAGATTGTCAACCTGTTTATGTAACTCCTGTGAAGACTACGTCATGAAAAATGCCAGGCTGAGTGAATCACAAGCTGGAATCAAGAATGCCAGAAGAAATAACAACAACCTCCAATGTGGAGACTATACCAGTCTACTGGCAAATTCACTTTCTGTGAAGAGGAACTAAAGAGCCTCTTGCTAAGGGTGAAAGAAGAGAGTGAAAAAACTGACTTGAAGCTCAGCATTCAAAAACCTGAGATAATGCATGGCATCTTGTCCCATCATTTCATGGCAAATAGAAGGGGAAAAAGTGGAGACAGTGTCAGATTTTATTTTCTTTAGCTCCTAAATCACTGCAGATGGTGACTGCAGCCATGAAATTAAAAGACATTTGTTCTTTGGAAGAAGAGCTATGTCAAATCTAGACAAGTGTATTAAAAAAGCAGAGACATTACTTTGCTGACAAAGGTCAAAGCTGTGGTTTTTCTACTAGTCATGTACAGATGTGAGAGTTGGACCATAAAGAAGACTTGAGTGCTGAAGAATTGATGGCTTTCAAATTGTGGTGCAGGAGAAGACTCTTGAAATTCCCTTAGATTGCAAGGAGATCCAACCAGTCAATGCTAAAAAGCATCAACCCTGAATATTCATTGAAGGGACTGATGCTGAAGCTCCAAAACTTTGGCCTACTGATACAAAGAGCCAACTCATTGGAAAAGACTTTGATGCTGGGAAAGACTGAAGGCAAATGGAGAACAGGGCAGTAGAGAATGAGATGGTTAGATAACATCACTAACTAAATGGACATGAGCAAAAACTCCAAGCAATAGTGAAGGACACGGGAGCTGGGCGTGCTCCTGTCCATGGGGTCTCAGAGTTGGACACTGCTTAGCGACTGAACAGCAACGCAAGTCAGCTAACTTTTAAGACCTTGTCTATGGAATGTTTCAAAGTATCTAGGATATGTTAAAAAAATTTTGTTCAGTTCTGTGATTTTTTTTACCAAGTGAACCCTCCTATGTGAATCCTGTTGAGTTCAAGTAGAACCCACCAGCACCTTGTAAGCTTCCCATGTCATGCCTTTGTCGAGTTACTGGGTCACCCCAATATAATTGCTTTTCTGATTTCCATCACCATGGATTAGTTTTACTAATTATTGAACTTTATATTAACGTAATTGTCTGGTATATACTTTTTATGTTTGGCTCCTTATGATCTAGGTTATGTCTAATATTCATCCAGGTTGCTGTGTGTGCCAATAAGTACTTTGTTTTTATCATTGATGAGTTGTACTCTGTGTATGGCTGCATCATAGATTATTTTCTCTCTGGGGTGTTACAAATTATGTAGCTACAGAAATTATTCCATGTCTTTTATGACATACCTGTGTATGTGCTTTTGTTGAAGATATACCTAGGAGTAGAATTGCTGCATTATAAGATATACGTATGTTCAATTCAGTTCAGTTCAGTCGCTCAGTTGAGTCCCGACTGTTTGCGACCCCGTGAGTTACAGCATGCCAGTACTCCCTGTCCTACACCAACTCCTGAAGTGTACCCAAACTCATGTCCATCGAGTCGGTGATGCCATCCAGCCATCTCATCCTCTGTTGTCCCCTTCTCCTCCTGACCCCAATCCCTCCCAGCTTCAGAATCTTTTCCAATGAGTCAACTCTTCACATGAGGTGGGCAAAGTACTGGAGTTTCCGCTTCAACATCAGTCNCTGCTGTCTATGGGGTCGCACAGAGTCGGACACAATTGAAGTGACTTAGCAGCAGTAAATTATTGTATTATATATTGGAGTTGTTACCCTAGAGATTAAAACAATTTTCCTAAATTTATTATAATCTACCTTAAATTTTTACTTCTTTCCTGTTTCATACAACTCACGTACCTTCAAATAGTTTAGCTCCATTTAGCCTCTCATGTCCTTCATGTTATTTTAACCCCCAAGCCATGATTATTGTAGTGTTAATCAGATAATATTTACTTTGATTTACTCATACAGTTATTCTTCTTCTGTTATTAATATAATTCCTTCCTGCATTATCATGCTTCCTATTGGGATAATTTTCCTTTTGCCTAAAGTATTTCTTTGAATTCTGCTAAAAACAAATTTTCTGAAAGTTTTTTTATTTTATTATCATTTTAAAAGATACTTTTACTCAACATGAAATTCTAGTTTGATACCTAGGTTCTTTCAACCCTTTAAAGATGTGCTCTGTTGTCTCTGCCTTTTATTTCTATTGAAAAGACAGTGGTCAGTTTAATTATTGTTCCTTAGAGAGTAGTGTCCTTTTTTTTTTTCCTTTATCTGACTTAAAGATATTTATCTTTAGTTTTTACAGTTTTTATTATGATATGTCCTTAAGTATGTTTTTATTTTGTATTCATTCCACTTGCTGTGCACATCTATTCTTGAATCTATGGCTGGATGTGTATCATCAGTTTTATAAAATGTTTGTCTTATTTTCTTTTCAAATATTGTCAGTGCCCCACTCCTCTTAACTTGTTTGACGTTCCAATTATATCAGACCTTTTGACCAGATCACATATCTATTTTTTACTTTTTCTTTATTTTTCATCATCTTCTTCTCTATAGTTCAGTCTGGGCATTTTCTATTTATTTCTTTTCCAGTGCTTTAATCTTCTCTTGAACAGTGTCTGTCTTCTATTAATTCCATATGTTGAATTCTTAATTTCAGCCACTGTTTTCAGTTCTAGGCATTCCATTTGATTCTTTTTAATGCTTCCTCTTTTCATTTATTTAATATATAATATTTTTGTTTTTTAGTCACTAACTTGTGTTCTGATTCTTTGTGACCCCATGGATTGTAGCCTGCCAGGCTGCTCTGTCCATGGAAATTCCCAGGCAAGAATACAGGAATGGGTTGCCATTTCCTTCTCCAGAAAATCTTCCCAACCTGAGGATCAAACCCACGTCTCTGGCATTACAGGCAGATTCTTCACCAATGAGCCACCCAGGAAGCCCAGTGTTTATTATTCAGTTCAGTTGAGTTCAGTTACTCAGTCATGTCCAACTCTTTGCCACCCCATGAATTGCAGCATGCCAGGCCTCCCTGTCCATCACTACCTCCTGCAGTTCACTCAAACTCACGTCCATCTAGTCGGTGATGCCATTCATCCATCTAGTCGGTGATGCCATTCAGCCATCTCATCCTCTGTCGTCCCCCTCTCCTCCTGCCCCCAATCCCTCACAGCATCAGAGTCTTTTCCAGTTAGTCAGTTCTTCGCATGAGGTGGCCAAAGTACTAGAGTTTCAGCTTTAGCATCATTCCTTCCAAAGTACACCCAGGACAGATCTCCTTTAGGATGGACTGGTCAGATCTCCTTGCAGTCCAAGGGACTCTCAAGAGTCTTCTCCAACACCACAGTTCAAAAGCATCAATTCTTTGGCACTCAGCTTTCTTCACAGTCCAACTCTCGCATCCATACATGACCACTGGAAAAACCATAGCCTTGACTAAACGGACCTTTGTTGGCAAATTAATGTCTCTGCTTTTCAATATGCTATCTAGGTTGGTCATAACTTTTCTTCCAAAGGGTAAGCGTCTTTTAATTTGATGGCTGCATCACCATCTACAGTGATTTTGGAGACCAAAAAGATAAAGTCTGACACTATTTCCACTGTTTCNTTGTTGGCAAAGTAATGTCCCTGCTTTTCAATATGCTATCTAGGTTGGTCATAACTTTTCTTCCAAGGAGTAAGCGTCTTTTAATTTCATGGCTGCAGTCACCATCTGCAGTGATTTTGGAGCCCAAAAAGATACTTCAGGTGAAAGTGAAGTCACTCAGTTGTGTCTGACTTTTTGTGACCCCATGGACTGTAGCCCACCAGGCTCCAATGTCCATGGGATTCTCCAGGCAAGAATACTGGAGTGGGTTGCCATTTCCTTCTCCAGGGTATCTTCCCGACCCAGGGATTGAACCCAGGTCTCCCGCATTGCAGGCAGACACTTTAACCTCTGAGCCACCAGGGAAGCTCTGGTTAAGGACATAAATAAATGCTTTGGGTAAGTGAGAAAAAAGCCAAACGGAATAAAATACATTGTGTGGTCAAATATGTAAAAACCAAAACAAAGGAAAAAACAAGAAGTACGTGCGACTGACTCTTTGCGACCCTATGGACTACAGCCCGCCAGGGCCCTCTGTCAATGGCAATGAAACCCAGGTCTCTTACATCTCCTGCATTGGCTGGCAGGCTCTTTACCAATGCGACACCTGGGAAGCCCATGGAAAAGCCAAAACAGAAGAAAAAGCAAAAAGTGTTAGAATTACAGCCGTGATTAAAGGTAAGTTTGTTTCTCCTGCACATCTCTGATTTCACTAAGTTTTACAATGAGACTGAACAACTTCTGTAATGTGGGGGGGAATATCAATCAAATATAAGTTTTTCTCCCTGAGAAAGTCACCTGCTGCTACTGCTGAGTCGCTTCAGTCGTGTCCAACTCTGCACGACCCCACAGACAGCAGCCCACCAGGCTCCCCCGTCCCTGGGATTCTCCAGGCAAGAACACTGGAGTNTGAAGCCTGCCTTGGAGAATTTTGAGCATTACTTTACTAGTGTGTAAGATGAGTGCAATTGTGTGGTAGTGTGAACATTCTCTGGCATTACCTTTCTTAGGGATTGGAGTGAAAGCTTGCCTTTCCCAGTCCTGTGGCCACTGATGAGTTTTGCCTGCTATTTACCTGGGGCCAAGACTTCCCTGGTGGCTCAGACTGTAAAGTGTCTGTCTACAATGTGGGAGACCCAGGTTTGAGCCCTGGTTTGGGAAGATCGCCTGGAGAAGGAAATGGCAATCCACTTCAGTACTATTGCCTGGAAAATCCCAAGGACAGAGGAGCCTGGTAGGCTACAGTCTGTGGGGCTGCAAAGAGTTGGACACGACTGAGCAGCTACAGCTATATACTTAGCTAAACTATGGTGGAGGTAATGAAGATAATGGTGACCTCCTTCAAAATATCCCAGCAATGCTCTTGCCTGGAGAATCCTATGGACAGAGGAGCCTGGTGGGTTACAGTCCATGGGGTAGTAAAGTGTCAGACATATTACCCCATTTTACAGCTGAGGATAGAATAGGAAAGGTTCAGCTAACTGTTCAAGTTTGCAGAGCTGGTGGATGGTAGAGCTCTGATTCCAAACCCAACCCTTATAACTCCAGAGTAACCTCCCATCCCTTCCCCTCTTCAGTTCAGTTCAGTCACTCAGTCATGTCTGACTCTGTGACCCATGGACTACAGCACACCAGGCTTCCCTGTCCATCACCAACTCCCAAAGTCTACTCAAACTCATGTCCATTGAGTTAGTGATGCCATCCAACCACCTCATACTCTGTCATCCCTTTCTCCTCCTGTCTTCAATCTTTCCCAGCATCAGGGTCTTTTCCAATGAGTCAACTTGTCGCATCAGGTAGCCAAAGTATTGGAATTTCAGCTGCAACATCAGTCCTTCCAACGAATATTCAGGACTGATCTCCTTTAGGATGGACCGGTTGGATCTCCTTGCAGTTCAAGGGACTTGCAAGAGTCTTCTCCAACATCACAGTTCAAAAACATCAATTCTTCCACACTCAGCTTTCTTTATGGTTCAACTCTCACNCCCGCACAGGCCTCCTGCCTCTTCCAGACTCACCAGGCCCCTCCCTCCCTGGCCTCGGCTCTTGTCCACTCTGCCTGGGGTGTCTTCCGTTCTGGGTTTGCTTGGCTGACCTCATCGGCACCCTCAAGTGCTGTGCCAATGTCGGCTTCTCAGCGAGCCCCACCCTCCTGACCCTTCTCGGCCTGGCCGCTGCTCTGTTCTCCTTTCTTCCGCCTTCATAGGCTTGGCTTGTGTGCGCATCCCTGCTCAGTCGTGTCTGACTCTGGGACCCGTGGACTGTAGCTCGCCAGCCTCCTCTGTCCACGGAATTGCCCAGGAAGGACACTGGAGTGGATTGCCATTTCCTCCTCCAGGGGATCTTCCCAACCCAGGATGGAGCTCGGGTCTCCTGCGTCTCCTGCACTGGCAGGCAGATTCTTTACCACCGAGCCACCAGCCCTTTCGTGGGCTTTCTCACCTTCTAACACTCTTTACAGTTTACACGCTTAATGCATTTGTGCCTCACTGCCTGTCTCCTGGTGAAAGTAAGCCTTCGCAGAAAAAAAGGAAAGGTGCTCTAATGCTTCCCAGCTATTCACAGCGTCCGCTGGCACAAAGCGGATTTTCAATAAACACCTGTTGCATGGATGCAGCCTGAACCAGACTCAGACCCCAGCTCTGATCATAACCTTGTGTGTGAACTTGAGTGAATTATTTAACCTCTCTTGATCTTAGAGTCTTCATAAGAAATGGAGTCGTATATGAAGGAACCATCCTGAGGATTAACTGAAGTACAGTTTGCAAAGTGTAAGCCTGGTGTCTGCCACGGAGTAAGGGGAGAAAAAGCTGATTCACCTGTCCTGTGGCCTTCCAGATTCTCTTCAGTTCAGTTCAGTTCAGTTGCTCAGTTGTGTCCAACTCTTTGCCACCCCATGGACAGTACCCCACCAGGTCTCCCTGTCCCTCACCAACTCCTGGAGCTTGTTCAAACCCATGTCCATTGAGTCGGTGATGCCATCCAACCATCTCATCCTCTGTCGTCCCCTTCTCCTCCCGCCTTCAATCTTTCCCAGCATCAGGGTCTTTTCAAATGCATCAGCTCTTCACATCATGTGGCCAAAGTATTGGAGTTTCAGCTTCAACATCAGTCCTTCCAATGAACACTCAGGACTCATCTCCTTTAGGATGGACTGGTTGAATCTCCTTGCAGTCCAAGGGCCTCTCAAGAGTCTTCTCCAACACCGCAGTTCAAAAGTACCTGTTCTTCAGTGCTCAGCCTTCTTCGTGGTCCAACTCTCATATCCATACATGACTACTAGAAAAGTCATAGCTTTGACCAGACAGACCTTTGTTGGCAAAGTAACGTCTCTGCTTTNTGTGATCCACACAGTCAAAGGCTTTGGCATAGTCAATAAAGCAGAAGTAGATGTGTTTCTGGAACTCTTGTTTTTTCCGTGATCCAGCGGATGTTAGCAATTTGATCTCTGGTTCCTCTGCCTTTTCGAAAACCAGCTTGAACATCTGGAATTTCACGGTTCACGTGTTGCTGAAGCCTGGCTTGGAGAATTTTGAGAATTACCTTACTAGCATGTGAGATGCGTGCAATTGTGCAGTAGTTGGAGCATTCTTTGGCATTGCCTTTCTTTGGGATTGGAATGAAAACTGACCNAGAATTTTGAGAATTACCTTACTAGCATGTGAGATGCGTGCAATTGTGCAGTAGTTTGAGCATTCTTTGGCATTGCCTTTCTTTGGGATTGGAATGAAAACTGACCTTTTCCAGTCCTGTGGCCACTGCTGAGTTTTCCAAATGTGCTGGCATATTGAGTGCAGCACTTTCACAGCATCATCTTTCAGAATTTGGAATAGCTCAACTGGAATTCCATCACCTCCACTAGCTTTGTTCGTAGTGATGCTTTCTAAGGCCCACTTGACTTCACATTCCATCATGTCTGGCTCTATCTTGGTTCATTATTAGTCATTGGTATTTTAGAGTCCATGCCTGATAACTGTAGTATCTAGATCACCTGTAAGTCTATTTTTCCTTCCATTTTTAGTTATTTGATTCTGTTTCTTGACTTGCCTAGCAACTTTTTATTGTTTTTCTCATAGAATTTTTGAGGCTTTGAAGACTCTTCCTTTTGAGAGGAATAAATTCTTTGGCAGGCAGATAGAATGCAGGCTGAGTACATTCAACCAATTACAACTTTTTTTTTATGATTTGTCTTTACTTTGGAGGAATAGCTTTTTTTCAGAGGTTTTACCTGCAAGTTTGTGCTTTCTATCTCCTGCTGAACCCTTAACTTCAATTATTTTATTTCCTAGCATTTTGCAACTTCAAAATTCTCTACTTAATGTTTCAAATTCTTTTCAGCTCTTTTTGCGTAGTTTCGTGGAGTCTTCTCTAACATATGCACAGTTTAGGAATTAGCAAATGCTTTGTTATGCTCAGTCGTTCTATAGTGTCCTACTCTTTGTAATCCTTTGGACTGTGGGCCACCAAGCTCCTCTGTCCATGGGATTTCCAGACCAAGAATAATACAGTGAGTTGCCATTTCCTTCTCCAGCAAGTGCTTTAATTCAGGAGAAATTTCCTGCTGAATATGTAATTACTTCTCTAGGATCTCCTTTTCTTTGGGTTTTTTTTCCCTTATGTTATGACTTTCTCTGTACTAGTAATCACTCAGTCATGTCCGACTTTTTGCAACCCAATGGACTGTAGCCCTCCAGACTTATGTGTCCATGGAATTCTCCAGGCAAGAATCCTGAAGTGGGTAGCCATTCTCCTCTCCAGAGAATCTTCCCAACTTAGGAATTGAACCTGGGTTTTCTGCATTACAGGCAGATTCTTTACCATTTTAGCCTCTGCTGTTGCTGCTGCTAAGTCACTTCAGTCGTCTCCAACTCTGTGTGACCCCATAGACAGCAGCCCACCAGGCTCCCTTGTCCCTGGGATTCTCCAGGCAAGAACACTGGAGTGAGTTGCCATTTCCTTCTCCAATGCATGAAAGTGAAAAGTGAAAGTGAACTTACTCAGTCCTGTCTGACTCTTAGTTACTACAGCCTACGAGGCCCCCCAACAGCCTACCAGGTTTCTCCGTCCATAGGATTTTCCAGGCAAGAGTACTGGAGTGAGTTGTCATTGCCTTCTCCATCTGAGCCACTAGGGAAGCCCAAGAATATTGGAATGGGTAGCTTATCCCTTCTCCAGGGGATCTTCCAGACTCAGGAATTGAACCAGGGTCTCCTGCATTTCAGGCGGAGTCTTTACCACTGAGCTGCCAGGGCAGCTCAAAGTGTTAGTCACTCAGTTGTATCCAACTCTTTGTGACTTCATGGACTGTAGTCTGCCAGCCTTCTCTGTCTATGGGATTCTCCAGACAAGAATAGTGGAGTGTGTTGTCATGCCCTCTTTCAAGGTATCTTCTGGACCCAGTGATCAAACCTGTTTCTCCTGCATTACAGGCACATTCTTTACCATCTGAGCCACCAGGGAAGCTCGAAAAGAGAGACTTCCCTGATCCGGAAATGAATCTGGGACACGGTGGTGAAAGTGCTCAATCTTAGCCACTAGACCTGAACCCAGTTTTGCTTGGTGAGGCTGCCCCTAATTCTGGGTTTCTCTTTTCTGTTTGGCTTACATGCCTTGCTCCATGAATTGGGAAATACCATGATGAGAGAAATAGCAGTGAATATAGAACTTTGCTCCATATAGTTCTCGTCACTCTAGGATCTAGTACATTCAGGTCCTAGTTTCCACCTTTTTTCGTCTGATGTCTCCAAATGTTTGTTTGTAATTTATGCTATTTTAGTAGATGTTCTCAGGGTTAGGATTCATCTTACAGTAGCTAGTTTATCATAGCTAGAAATAGAATTTCCATAATTAACACTTTTTTCTCATTTTTTAAGATTTTTTTAAAATTAATTTATTTTTTAAATTTTACTTTACAATCCTCTATTGGCTTTGCCTTGCATCGATACGAATCCACCACAGATGTACATAAGCTCCCAATCCTGAATCCCCCTCCCACCTCCCACCCCACATCTCTCTGGATCATCCCCGTACACCAGCCCCAAGCATCCTGCATCCTGCATCGAACCTAAACCGCCGCCTCGTTTCTTACATAATAGTATATATGCTTCAATGCCATAAATTTAAAAGTTGTAAAAGTTCTTTCATTCACGAAGCTGTACCCAATCTGCTATTGGTATTTGACTATATACAGAGTTACAAAGTAGAAGTGAGCATACAGATGCAGCTTTCTTGATGAAATGCTCAGCACAGAGATACCTGCTCCTACAATTCATATTTTATTGGTAGGAATATTGCCTTTATCTCAATACAGTCCTTAATTACTTCTTCCTAAAATATGAAGTTCTATGAATGCTAATCTTAAAGGTGCTCTACGTCTTTAAAATTAATTGAAGCTCAATAGAAGTTTGTTTTTTTTTTTAACTGTCTGTAGTCAGCTTAGGAAAGCTTTAGAAGCCCCAGTTTTCACTTGAAAACAAATTTGCTTCATAGTCTTAGCATATTAAACACATAGACCAGGACTTCCCTGATGGTCCGGTGGCTAAGACTCCCTGCTGTCAATGAAGTGGGCCTAGGTTTGTTCCCTGATCAGGGAACTAGATCCCACATGCCACAACTCAGTTCGCATGCTGCAACTAAAGATTGGCACAACCAAATTAACAAAAAACAAATGTTTAAAAAATGTGTAGACCAGCATCTTTCACACTTATGCATTCAGGTTTGCTATTCTAGATGTTGAGAATAAGTAATGAACAACATCCTTTCGGGGGATTGAAATTTGAAATTTCCTGTGAAATCCACACTAGGAGCACCATCATGGAACACGTTTGCAGAACACTGTGTTAGACTAGTTTCTGTGGACATCTGTTGACCTTATTTCTGTGTCCAGTGGTTACTGACTATTTTCAAAGGCTAGCAGGAACATGTAAATATGAAAGAGTATATAATAGCTATGGTTATTTTGGAGTGTTTTGTTTCCTCCAAGGAATACATCAGATTGAAACAGTATATTAACTTAGCACAGTGAGTCTCTTAGCTATGCACTGTCACACTTTTTAACAGGCATTGCTGCATTACTGAAATAAAGTTAATATAAGTTCTGTTTAAACACATCTTTTGGTTTGATTTTCTAAATTGAAACTGTCAAGAGATCAAATAATAGTGTCATTATGTGAAAAGATAGGGAACTCTGCTTTAAACACTATCAGTGCATTTGATCTGTCATAGGGAACTAAGTTGGCAAGTATCCTAAGAGTCAAATCAGCAAAAAAAATGAAGAATCTGAAGAGTCAAATTAGTGAGTGCGTGTAAATCTGTCCTGTGGTTTTATGTAGCTATACATCTAAATGACTGCATATATAGACATACATACACCTGTGTATACAAACTTTGTTTTCACATTCCTAAACTGGCTTTTAGATAATTAGGAAAGATACAAACCTTTTTGCAAGTCATACTGCTTTTTGAAATGGACACACAGAATTTCTGACATTAATACTATCCATTGTTCTCTTCCTGTTATCAGTGTGGATAAATGACACTTGATTTTGTCTTTCTAATTTAGCAAGTTTTCCTGACCCCATATATCAGATCCATTTATTAAGACTCTATGTAACCCCCAAAGTTATTGAGGACTGCTTTTGTGTTTATGCTGTAAGTTGTCAAAGGCAAGATAGAAATTTAAATATGCTTTTTTATGTCATGATCAGGACTTCCTCTGCTCTTTCTTCAGGGTCCACTCTGTGTGTGCTGACTTTGCATTTCATCTAGAACTTGTCCAGGGCTCAGAGTGGCCCTAGAAGAATCAGAAGTGTCACGCTGAGAGTAACAGTGAAGGATTTTAGAAAATCCTGTCTTTTGATGGGGAGTGTGACTTGTATCCTAGGGAAATAAGTGCAAAACCCACATCTCCAAATTTTTTGGTGCAAGATCCAGAACTCTGTGACTGTAAAAATGGCCAAGTCCTCAGATTATAGATGAGGCAGAACTATAAAGGCAGGTGATGTCTTCTGTGAAGACACTCATGTATATAGGCAAACATTTTGGTATATACAAAAGTCTATGTGGCAATGGCATGGATCAAAACATTGCTGTGTAATTGCAGCTGACTTTGTACTGGGTTCTTTCAGTGTCAAGGCTCTTTCTTTTTCCTTCTGAAAGCAGCATTTTCTGTCTTATCTTCATTTAGGTCTATATTTCCTTAAGTTCAAATGTCCCCATTCTGTTTTTCAAATCTCATTTGTTGCCATTTTCTCTGAACATAGAGAGGAAGTATTATGTTTAGGCTACGCGTTTAAGGGTGAAAAGTGTTTATAAAATCTTCATCTGTTTCCTCTGAGCCTGATCTATTTGATGACATCATTCTGTAATTTTACATGATTTGGACAATGCAAAGTGCATAGGTAGAATATTCAGGACAGTAAACAGAACGTGTTTTTGTCATTAGCCAAAAAACCCAGGCTATAGCTTGTAATTCTTTTTTAAAAAATACACTTTTCAAAGGCAGGTGATGTCTAAATCCAACCAGAGAACGTGGTCATAACTGATACATTTTTTTTGTGGGGTGTTTCATTACACTGAATGCTGTGTATGGTTCAATCATGGATCTCGATGGAGGTTCAGTCTTTGAACACTGTGTTAACAGTTTTGATTTGGACTAGGTCATTGATAGTATCAATGATCAGGAGTTTTAGAGACATTTGAATAAAATCTCTTAGTGTTTGGAATTTTGAGACAGTGATAGATGGTCATATTAATTTCATGTTAACAAGCAATGAATATATACATGGGTCACTTCCCCTCATTCTTCGTTCTTATTTTTTACTGCTCTCCCATGATGTCACATTTTTTTCTAAATTGGTTATTCAGGGGCCTACTTAAAACTGCCCAAATGACTGAGTACTTCAGTTTGAAATACTTTTCATAGCAGCAATTGAGGCATCATTTCCTATGACCTCCATGTCTTGGTCATCCGAGCTTTGTTTGACCCTTTAAATGATAAAGAGGTCAGAGCATAGAAGAGAGAATCTTACTGAAGATTTATGAAATGTCAAAGTTGAACAAATGTATGATCTGTTTAATTTCAGTAAGAATAAAAGCTTGAACTGACTTGTATGAAAACATCAAGGGAAGTAAGACTTTTTAAAACTTCCAAAAGTGGGGACTCACTGGTTCTCCCACTGTAATGCTTAGGGACTCATCCTGGTGGAAAAATATCATCTGGTAAAAACTTGCTGTTTCTGTCATACTATGTGGCACACTTGCACCTTGAGGGTCCTGGTCCAATAAAAGAGTTAATCCAAGTGCTGAGCACTGTTTAGCTGTCTTGGGACATTTGTTCTCTGTTCATGGATTTAGTAATTTTAATGTAAATAGGCACCCCAGCAGCTGTGTCCCCTTAAGCATATTTTATTTAGCAGCTGAGTTATCCACGTCACTTGGCAGCTATAGATTTTCAATTTTTCCTTGTGCCAAGAGGGCAGCTGGAATAATTTGAGTACTCATTAATTTGGGAGAAATATGAGCTGTGTACTGCAGACAACGTGAGTCTTCTGTATGGTGTTGTACTAGGATAAGCAGATCAGAGTAGAAGCAATTTGCCCTATCCCATAGGGGCCCTAGGATTTTAATAAGCTGGTTATGAAAATTCTATTTCTTTGCAATTTGAAGCATCTAATTAGAGCCCGTAATTTCTCTCTTATAACGAGAGTGGATGAAGGTTAACGTTAGGCCTCCCGGGTCCTTTCACATTCATTTACAGTGAGAAATCAGGTAACAGTTGTAGCTAATTAGAACAGGGAATTAAATATTTAGTCCATCTTGATTTAACTTGGAGAATACATGCATGTTTTTGGGGTATGGAAAATGATAAAGAGAAGTGAAATTTAATTTTTAATCAAAGATAAACTTAAAGGCAGTATAATAATTTTAACACTGATGATCCTAAGCCGACAGCCAGAGTGGCAATTGCCTCTAGCCGTCTGAACTGTCAAGATAAAGGAAGATGATGTCGATTTAATTTCATCACTCAACATGTTTCTCGAGTTCAAACAACTGGGATTTATGCCATCTGTGTAAAGCACAAAGAATTCCATGATTTCTATCATATCAGTGACATAACAAAACCACCTTTTGGATGTTTCAGAATTTGGATTTTGAGTTTGAATGAGTATGTGTTTGGTAACCATCCTAAGGAGATATATCATTCATAGGCGTTTCTTTTAAGAAAGGACGCTTGTCTAATAAAATTGCTCCCTGAGAGGAAATCCATGAGGCAGGACCCCTGTGGAAATGGGACTGCATTATGTGGAATAAAGTCTGACTTTGCCATAAACTGATAGTGAAACTCCTACATGCTGAAGACAATAAGTCATTCTTCTCTTGTCATAACCTGATCCAAATTATCTTCCCAAAGTTAGATTCAATTAAGTCAGGACGTGCATATCTAAAAGAAGTCCCTCAGATCCAATCCCATGATTGATCTTTTCTCCAGGGCCTGACACAAGGGCAAAGCATCTTGAGAGTGCACTCCGTTCATAGGATAGCTCCCAGGACTCCTGTAACTTACCCAGAAGCAGGCTGTTAGGATGCCAGAATACTGTGAAAGGGTGACCGTGAGGAGAAATGATGAGAAGTCTTCGAAAAATAGAAAGATTCCAAAGAGAAACTCTACGGCAGCATTTCTCTAACTTTTCTAGGGAGGTGATTTGTCATGGCTGGTGAATCCCATCACAACTGTGGTTATTTCATCTGGGTGATGCTTGAAACATCTTTGCAGATTTGTGTAAAATAAATGGCAGCTCTCAAAGACAGTCTTACTTTGCTACATTGGCTTCCAGTTGCCAGTTATTATAAAATGGTTTCTGATGGCAATAATCCTTTGAAAATCGCCTGTTATTGGGGATAATAGCTGGTTGTCAGAGCATTAACCACTCTCGACTTCTCTTTGGGCTATTACATAACAAAAGAATGAACTGGTGGTGAGTCTGCCAGGTGTATTAAATTATATCATGCATTATAGAAGTTCTGTGATGGGGATTAGCATCCAGCAAAGACCATCAGACATTGCCAAACTCATTATCTGCTGAGGCAGGAGTTTGGCCTCAGGCCTGGGCATGCAAGGCTTGGGTTGTAACTATTATAAGCCACTGTGTCCAGTCCTTCTCTGCCCTAGTATGAGATGGACAAATAGCCCACCAGCATTTCTTCTCTGTTTTCCAAGTCTAAAGAAAATCGAAGTATACTGCTTTAACCATGGTCAACTTCAAAGCTGTATTGACTTATTTATTCATTTGTCTGGTTTCTTAATGGCAAGTATACCTACTGGGCAGTCTTCAGAAGTCATAGAATTTGGTGGACCCTCCCAACACCTCTTGAGATACTAGGTTTTGTTCTCTAGTTCCCTTAGAACAAGAAATGTAGATGGTGGGCATGATGTCTGGGAGGCTCTGCTATAGTGACTCAGGCACTTAAAGTTTCCAAAAGGGAGAACCATAAAATGAAATGATGGTTGAATATCCATGGAAATAAGCTTTCGGCTGCAAATATTCACATGAATCAGGGCTTGCCTGTTCTTAACAGCTCTGGATGATCCTTCAAGTAGCCATTGGCCCAGACTGTTTCTGATGACCCGTGGAATGGTGCTGCTTCCAATATTCAGTGGAACATACTTATGAGACCTATTTAATAGAATTTCATCTCTTAACATGTAAGCCCTCAACTGTGCATTTTCCTACCTGAGTGTTATCTGTATGAAGTCAGGTCTTGTGTCAACAGTGAACCCCTAGCGCCTCATATAAAGCCTGATGTATAGTATATGCTATATAAATATCTGCTGAATGAAAATGAATAGAAATATCTGATTATCTTTTATTGAAAAATATTTTCTTTTTAACAAAAGTATTATATATTTACTATAGAAAATTTGTAAAAAAAACCCAATCAGTTAATAGGAAAGAAGTATCACTGGCATTAGATATTTTTTGCATGTATCTTGCCATTATTTTTTTTTTATGTATGTGTACTTTTAATTTTATAAATTGAATAAGACTGTCCATGGCATTTTGACAAGAACAGATGCTACACTGGATCTTGGCCATAAAGCCAAGAAGCTATGTCCATGACATTTTGGAACCTATTTTGTCTGTTTAGTGATGTCTTTTCAAGTCATTAAGTGATCAACTTTCCCATTATTTGTAATGGGTTCATTAAAGTCACTGAATGAACATATTACAATCCCCTTCTGCAGGCACATTTAGATTATAATTTTTCTCTAGTATGAACAGTGTTTTCCAATAATACATTCTGTAATGAACATATGTCCTTTATGGAAAATCTTTCCTTCACTCTCTGATGGTGTCCTTGGGCAACATGGAGAGACAAACAAAGACAATATCCAATATATTAAAGCTTCTGAAAAGACTAATTTGGTGAGTAGAAAGGAAGGCAAATCATGCTTTCACAGAATATAAGGCATCTAAATTTTTCTAAAATAGAGAGGACAGCATCATCTTACTGAAATTATCAGTGGCTAAATGTTTAGATGCCATGGAATTTGGATCGTTACATAGGTTTTATGTGAGCATTTTAGCAAATAAAAAATTCAACTTGGTGGTAAAAAAAATAATTCCTAGAACTGATTTCCAAGAAATGCAATTACCATGTCAAAGGTCAAGTGCATTTCACATATTTGAAACATATGGCCAAGTTATTTTCAGGAAGCTATAACAGTTTATATTCCCACCAGTAGAAAGACTATTTCCTAATATTTTTATTGTCATTAACAAATCATTTCCAATTTAATAGCAACCCCCCCAAAAAAATAACACCTCAAAACTCTTATTTTTATTTGTATTTATGCATAAAAGTAGGGCTGGACATTTTGATCTGTTTTTTGTTTTGTTGCTGTGAGTATTTCCTCTTCTGTGATCTGGCAATTCATGTCTTTTGCTAGTGTTCCCATATCATAGTGTTACAATTAAGAAAATGAGCTTTGGAGTCCCACATACCTTCAGTTCAGTTCAGTTCAGTCGCTCAGTCGTGTCCGACTCTTTGCGACCCCATAAATCGCAGCACACCAGGCCTTCCTGTCCATCACCAACTCCCAGAATTCACTCAAACTCACGTCCATCGAGTTGGTGATGCCATCCAGCCATCTCATTCTCTGTCGTCCCCTTTTCCTCCTGCCCCCAATCCCTCCCAGCATCAGAGTCTTTTCCAATGAGTCAACTCTTCTCATGAGGTGGCCAAAGTACTGGAGTTTCAGCTTTAGCATCGTTCCTTCCAAAGAACACCCAGGGATGATCTCTTTTAGAATGGACTGGTTGGATCCCTGCTATGTGACCTGGAATAGGTTCCAACCCTTTCTAGGCCTCAGTTTGCTTATCTGTTAAATGAGAATAATGCTGGTGCCCTCCCATTGCAATCTTGCTATGTATGTTATCTGGCAAAGGCCCATTGCTCAGCATCCTCAAGTTTTATTTCATCAGTACTCATTTAATCCCTCTATTTCTCTTGGCATATTCCTGCTCCATATGCCATGATGGATTATCCCCATTTAATCTGTGTTTATATCTTTTAATTGCCTGCAGTAACCACATTAATTCATTTATCTGACAAATATTTAGAGGTATCTGCTATGGGTCAAGTGCTAGATTAGAAGTTCAGCAATAGTGAACAAAATACATTATTATTTTCATCGTGAAACTTATACTTCTGTGTATGTGTGTAGGGAATAGAACATAGCTAAGCAACAGAAAAATAAAATAACTAATTGTACAAAATACTATGCAGAAAATCAATAGGGGCTGAGATATAGTAAAAGGGGGACTTATTTTAGATAACATTAAGAAGGAGAGACTTTCAGGGGTAGAAAGTTTTATGGTAAGACATCTATTAGAATTGTTATTATCAGAAAGATAAGAAATAACAAGTGTTGGCAGAGGTAGAGGTGTGGATAAAAGGAATCCTGGTGCATTGTTGGTTGGGATATAAATTAATGCAGTTACACTAATGGAAAACAGCATGGAGGTTCTTCAAAAAAATCAAAAGTCCACTACCATGTAATTCAGTAATCTGGCAATAGATACCCACTTCTGAAGAAAGGAATTTTTCTGAAGGAAATGAAATCATTATCTTGAAGAGACAACTGCATCACCATGTTCAATGCAGCATCATTCACAATAGCCAAGACATAGTAACAACCCGTGTCCATCTATATATGAATGGAAATATATGTGTGTGTGTGTGTGTGTGTATATATATGTATACTTACATGATATAGATGTTAATATATGTAACACAGTCATAAGGAAATCCTGCCGTTTGTGACATGGATGGACCTTGAGAGTATAATGATAATTAAAACAATTTGGAGAGAGTAAGACAAGTACTACATGATCTTACTTATATCTGGAATCTAAAAACAACCAAACAAAAACAAAGCTTATATAAACATGATAGAATGGTGTTGCCAGGGGCTGTGGAGAGAGGAGTGTGGGGAATGGGGAAGAGCTTGTCAAAGACTGCAGAGTTCTAGTTACAATGTAAATGAGTTCTGGGAATCTCATTTAGAGCATGGTGACTATAGTTACTTTGCCAACAAAGGTCCATCTAGTCAAGGCTATGGTTTTTCCAGTGGTCATGTATGGATGTGAGAGTTGGACTGTGAAGAAAGCTGAGCACCGAAGAATTGATGCTTTTGAACTGTGGTGTTGGAGAAGACTCTTGAGAGTCCCTTGGACTGCAAGGAGATCCAACCAGTCCATTCTAAAGGAGATCAGTCCTGGGTGTTCTTTGGAAGGAGTTATGCTAAAGCTGAAACTCCAGTACTTTGGCCACCTCATGCGAAGAGTTGACTCACTTGAAAAGACTCTGATTCTGGGAGGGATTGGGGGCAAGAGGAGAAGGGGATGACAGAGAATGAGATGGCTGAATGGCATCATGGACTTGATGGATGTGAGTCTGAGTGAACTCTGGGAGTAGTTGGTGATGGACAGGGATGCCTGGCGTGTTGCGCTTCATGGGGTCACAAAATGTTGGACATGACTGAGTGAATGAACTGAACTGAAGCAAGTTTTTTTTTTTTTTTTTCATATATCTCATTTTGAACATTAAATAAACAAAATAATGCTCTGCGAGTTCTTCTGTGACATTTTTATTCAACATTTTGATTTTTAAATATAACCATATAGCTACATGTGACTTTAATTCATTAAGCACTGATGTGTATACTATTATATAACTTGATTGTGCGTTATTAATGTATATTTGACAGAGAATTTTACTAGTTTCATTATATTACAAAAATGTTGCCTTGAATAATGTTATATGATCTCCCAGTGCACATGTTTGAGAATTCTTCAGGGATCTGTGTTCATGAGTGGCATTGGTAGAGCTTAAAGTTACATTCATGTTGAATCTTATTAGGTATTTCAGTAAGGCTTCTTTTGAAATAGAGCTAAGAGCAATGATTACAAAAATTAATACATTATGTGAGATATGCCAGACCTGGACATTCAGGGGAAAGGCGAAAGAATCCTGAGGTCATGAATGACATCAAGCAGTATGTACTCTGTCACTTTAAAAATGTAACAACTACAACAAAAAATCATAATACACGTCTTAGCAAGTGTGCTCCCTGAAAATTCTCTGCTGCTGCTGCGCTTCAGTCTTGTCCGACTCTGTGCGACTCCATAGACGGCAGCCCACCAGGCTCCTCTGTCCCTGGGGTTCTTCAGGCAAGAACACTGGAGTGGGTTGCCATTTCCTTCTCCAATACATGAAATGGAAAATGAAAGTGAAGTTGCTCAGTCGTGTCTGACTCTTAGTGACCCCATGGACTGCAGCCTACCAGGCTTCTCTGCCCATAGGATTTTCCAGGCAAGAGTACTGGAATGGGTTGCCATTGTCTTCTCTAGAAAGGTTTAAAAGTGAGCAAGTGTACTTGATAATCCTCTGACCCTATATAAGACATTCTGTTGTTTCACAATCTATTCAATATTTTTTACAAAATCGACTTTTTGCCCCTAATTTAGTGGGCATAATAAAGTTTCTCTTTGTCACCTACTTTTCATTTCAGTAATTAACTGTTTTATTTCCCAAGCATGATAGTCCATTTATAGTTTCTTTACTGTGAAATGCCTAATCATATCTTTCCCCATTATGTATGGATTTTTTATCTTTTCTCCACTGATATGTTGAAGTACTTACTCTGGTTAACTCAACCTTTGTCAATGTATTCATTGCAAAAATATTTCTCCTGTATGTGGCTTGACTTTTCCTTTTAAAATTCTATAGTAGTAAAATGTGCACCATTTTACAAAAATTACATTGGTTTTTGTCTATGATTAAAATGATTATTTTTCAGGAAATCATAAGTTGGAGGTTTTAAAATATTTTCAGCATGGATATTTAAGTGATTTGCCCTCATTTAAGACAGAATTCATTACAATATATAACTTATGCTTTAGAAGAAATTTTCATTAATTTAAATATTATATATTCAGTTTTTTTTATTACAGTACTCATATGTACAGAACATATATTGATGATAAGTGGAGGGGAATTTCTCTTGGAGTCTGTTATGATTTTACAGCTGCTTAACTCATTTGGATAAGTTCATTATTTTGTTGCTAAACAATAATACATAATTTGAAATCTTGACAGCTTCAGCTTGAGTTAATTAAATGTCTAATCACAATCTCTGAGGATAAAATAGCTTGTTGGTAAAGAGATACATCATCTCACAAAGCAAACTTACTATTACAGCTACATTAGATTGTCTTTAAAGTTAAAACGTATGTTTCAGGACTTCTCCATGATCCCACCCTTCTTCATATTGAAAGATTACATCTGAATATCATATTGTATTCATAGTAGATTAATTTTTAAATTCCTCAAACCAAGTAAGATTTAGTCCTTCAATAAAATAAGTGATTTATCTACTGTCTAAAACAGACATCTCATTACAGAGCTATTAAGCAGATATAATCATGATAATAAAAATTATATTCCAATAATTAACACCATTGGTTAGGAAAAACTAAAGTTTGAAATATATAGAATTCCCATTTGAGCAAATATTTTATCTTTTTAAAAACACTACTGTTTATTGGATTAAAAATAAAAGAAGCCATTCATGTGGTAAATGAACTTATTTTAAATGTCTGAAGACTCAATTCATAAAACACAAAAGCCAATACAGGACTATGAGAAATATAAAATGTGCTGAAAGGAATGTAGGAAACTATGGTTTATAGAAGTTTGAATTTAGAGAAGTAAAGAAGTGAAGAGACACTGACAGTTATGATAATATAAACATTTAAAAAAGTGATTAATAAATAAAAACTGCTACAATTATTCAGTACAAATATGAAGACCTTTAATATTTAATTTTGAATTTTAATTTGTATGAGTAATTGATAATAATAATGGAATATCTTAAAAGGAGAATATAAAAAATACTTATATCTACATTTATATATGTGTATATATATATACACATATATATACATGTAGATGTATGACTGTGTTTATATCCACAGCTATGTCTTACAAGTGTCTAAGAATTCAAAAAATGATCAAAACTGTTATTTAAAATATTATCTTTTTTTTAGAAAAAATATATGAAAATAAAACACAAGTATTGTACAACAGCTTTCCTCTTGACCATTATGTTTCAATGCATAATAGGCCATATAATGTAATAAAAAGGATCAAGGAATCTATCCTTTTATATTTTCACTTTCATTTTCATACATTCTGCTAACAATTATGTTTTATTAATTGCACATCTCATTTTTATTTGAAGAACAATGTTTCAAGGAAAAGTAGTATACTTACTGATGGTCACTAGCCACATGTGACTATCTATATATATTTTATAAAAAATAAACATAATTTAAAATTTCATGTCATAGTACCAATAGTCATATTTCAAGTGCTCAAAAGTCATAAATAGCTGATAGCTATCATTTTGAAAAGGGTTCAGTTCAGTTCAGTCACTCAGTCGTGTCTGACTCTTTGGAACCCCATGAATCGTAGCATGCCAGGCCTCCCTGTCCATCACCAACTCCCGGAATTTACTCAAACTCATGTCCATTGAGTCAGTGATGCCATCCAGCCATCTTATCCTCTGTCATCCCTCTCTCCTCCTGCCCCCAATCCCTCCAAGCATCAGGGTCTTTTCCAATGAGTCAACTCTTCACATGAGTATTGGAGTTTCAGCTTCAACTCTATATACATTGAAAATAGTATATATAGAGTAATTCCACTATTGCAGAAACTTTTGTTGGTCAGGTCTGCTCTACAAATAATCAAATACAATGATAAATAGTTCAACTAGTAGTATGAAAAGATTGGAAAAACAGCAATATGAGAATGCAGTATAATAAAAGCAACTCAGAAATCTGGCTCTAAAATAGGATATATACTGTGACTTCCGGATTTACCAATGTGGAGAATTTATAGCATTTACTAAATGTGGAGCCTTGAGAAAATCCCTTGACTACTCTTCTGAGCATCAGTTTTTTGGTTGGCACAATAAGTCTCAAACTGTAGCTTGCTACTAGAAAGACTAATTTAAATAATGTATACAGCAGGTATAGTGAATTGTTAAACCCAGAGTGGATACTCGATTTAAAAAATATATATATATTTAATGGTTACTAACAATTTATTTAAAAGGTTACTCTACATATCACAAGAAATATGAAATGACTGGAAAAGAAAGACTCTTGAAAAGCCCTGAAGTTATTCCTTGAAAGCTGTGAAGCTATCACTATATAATGCTCACCAAAAAAAAGTTATATATTAAGATATATATTACAAATATTTATCCAAAATCACTCAATTTTGTTACTTAAATTATGTCTGATTTCTCTTGTTTTTACCTCAAATTTCTAGTAATATTTTAAAATGAAAACAGTTGAAGAGATTCACTATTAACTATCTATTTAAACACTAGTGATTTAATCAAAAGAAAAGTCCTGCAAATCCTAGCATTCTCAGAGAAGGGATTAGATGAGAATCATGAGTCAAATACATTTTGTGCCAATCCCATCTACTTGTCGTGTCCAACTCTTTGCGACCCCATGGACTGTAGCACACCAGGCTCCTCCATCCATGGGATTCTCCAGGCAAGAATACTGGGGTGGGCTGTCATTTCCTTTTCCAGGGATCTACTTGTCCAGGATGCTTCAAAGCTCAATTGCCTCTTAAAGTAAAATCTCTTTCAGAATACAGTAACTCCTTTAAAAATGGAAGTTAAAGTTGCTTAGTTGTGTTTGACTATTTGCGACCACACGAACTGTAGCCCACCAGGCTCTTCTGTCAATGGAATTCTCCAGGCAAGAATACTGGACATTTCTTTATCCAGGGGATCTTCTCAACCCAGGAATCAAACCTGAGTCTCCTGCATTGCAGGCACATTCTTTACCCTCCGAGGCAGCAGTGAAGCCCATAACTCCTTTAAGGCAGAATTTAAATCTTGATTTTAGTTTTATCTGAAAGCCATTTAAATTTTTTTCCAAAACTGAGGCAAATTAAATACAAAATATAAAATAAATTCAAAGATCCTATATCTATATTATATATTTATAGATCTACAGGATCTTCAGAAAAATAAAAAAAGAAGACAGATGAGTAAGATCTGAGAATAATTGAAATGTCTCCAATCATCACAGGGAATCAGAGAGGTGTATGAAAGCTGAAAAACTTGGAGCTGGGCAACATAGAGAGCTTGCATGCTTAGTCACTCAGTCATGTTGGACTCTTTTGGGTCACCATGGGTTGAAGATTTCCAAGGCAAGAATACTGAAGTGGGTTGTCATTTCCTCATTCAGAGGGTCTTCCTGACACAGGGATGGGACCTGAGTGGGGAGGCTATCCATAAATCAGGACTTACCTGGTGGCTCAGAGGTAAAGAATTCACCTGCCCAGTGCAGGAGACTTAGGTTCTATCCCTATGTCTGGAAGATTCCTGGAGGAGGAAATGGCAACCCACTCCAGTATTCTTGCCTGGGAAATCCCATGGACAGAGGAACCTGATAGGCTACATTCCATGGTGTCTCAAAGAGTCAGACACGAGTGAGCAAATGAGCACACATCCACACAGTCACTCTTGTGAAGATAGGTGGATAGGTAATTCATCAGATTTTAGAGCAGATCCTTAACACTTTTACACAGAACATAAGAATAGANTAGGCTACATTCCATGGTGTCTCAAAGAGTCAGACACGAGTGAGCAAATGAGCACACATCCACACAGTCACTCTTGTGAAGATAGGTGGATAGGTAATTCATCAGATTTTAGAGCAGATCCTTAACACTTTTACACAGAACATAAGAATAGACCCTAATACAAGTATGACTACAGCTATTTCCTAACATTTGGTGAATATTCTTAGCCAAGAAAAATGAGAATCATAAACTGCCCATTGCTAGATTTTCAAGTTTTGCTAAACATTTGAAATAGTCTCATAACAAAAGCAGACTAAGACAATAAACTGGCAGCTTTCAGATAAAATAATTAGATGTTCACACTCCAATCTTTAAGGGCTAGGGGAGGGAACTTTGTGATAAAGACAACTATAGATACTGTAAGCAGAATGGGATTGGCAAAAAGAATTGTACTATGCCAAAAGCCAGAAAGAAATAAAGAAGAAGATTCAAGGACAGAGAAGCCTCAAGGGGAGTGCAGACATGTATCTGAGTACCCATTTTACTCTTAAACTCATAAGAAAATATTTCTGAAAATGTTAAAAGTGTGCAAAGTATGTAGTGATATGCTCACTGCATACAATCTTAAAATTTTTCATTTTAAAAACTCTTCTTCATGGTCAGTAATCTACTAACGTGATGGCTATCTTTGAAAAATTTTAGACATTCACTCACCTCAGTTTGTAAATTTCACCTGCAAACTTTTAACCACATTTTTATCCTTTGTGAAAGAACTCTGGCTTATTTATGAGAGAGATCACCTGAGATGACGGAATTCCACAATTAAACAGTATCCTGATGACCTCTTCCTTGAAATCTCTGAGGATTCCCCTAGTCAGCTTTAGTTTAGCCTTTAGTTTTGAATATTGATTTCTGATATCTTTGTGTCTACATAAAACCCATATTAAAGACTTCCAGGACATACAGATTCATTGAGGGCCAAAGTCTACAGATTGTGACAAAATTACTGAAGCTAATCCTCTCAAGATTCACATAGACCCATTAAAACCCTCATCAGGTATTTGCAATATGCTCTGAAAGCCCTAACTAGAGAAATGATGCCTTACAGACTTATAATAAATACTCCTATCCTTTCAGCCAAGAAAAACAGTGGAAGATAGTGTTTGTTCATAACCTCAGGGCTATCAATAAAATTGTTAGTATTTACTCTCCCATAGTATAGAATACAAATATTATCTTATCTTCAGAATCAGTTGAGGCTACATATTTTATAGTTGTAATGATGTATTCTGCTTACTGTGACCCTTTAAAACAAGATAGTCAACACCTGTTGCATTATTTCCTGGGGAAGTCACAGTATTTCTGGAATCTCCATCTCAGAAGTTGACTGATGCACTGTTTTTACAAACTATTAATAAAAGATTAAACATCTACACTTATACAGTATTTCGTGCTCAACAACTATGTTTGAAGGATGAAGGGATCTCTGAGATTAATTCCATTTATCTATCTACTGTTTTATTTAAGAGAGACAAAATTTAAACAACAATAGTTACACTTCTATAAGAAGAAACTATATTATTTAGAGTGTATTCTATTTCAAGAAGGTAGATTATTCAATCTGGACACACTATATGCCATGTGGAACATTGCCAGGCCAATCATTATGGTAATTAAGAATATTTATGAGTTTTATTAGCTGCTGCAAGCAATAGTTTCTCAACTTCTCTGACATTTACTCAGTGCTGAAACTACTTGCGGCTCAAAACATGAGCAGGCACTTTAAGATGTAAAATAGCTTTCTTTGTTACACTTATCATAAATCTTTCTGTCTACACACACATGAACGGCCTGGAGAACTGATTTTGTTGTTGTTTTGTTGTTTTTTAGTCAACTGTTCAGGACAACTGATTGAACTTGATAGAACTCATCAGACTTGTAGCTTACTGAAACATCCCTCGTAACCATGACCCAGAGTCGATAGCCAATTAGAGATGTCTAACCCCACTCCAGTACTCTTGCCTGGAAAATCCCATGGACGGAGGAGCCTGGTGGNACCCCAGTACTTTGGCCACCTTATGCGAAGAGTTGACTCACTGGAAAAGACTCTGATGCTGGGAGGGATTGGGGACAGGAGGAAAAGGGGACAACAGAGGATGAGATGGCTGGATGGCATCACCAACTCGATGGACTTGAGTTTGAGTGAACTCCGGGAGTTGGTGATGACAGGGAGGCCTGGCGTGCTGCAACTCATGGGATCGCAGAGTCGGACACGACTGAGTGACTGAACTGAACTGAACTGAACTGACTATAGTTAATAGCTATGGTATCAAATTCTTGAAAGTTGCACAGAGTAAATCATAAATATCTCACTAGGAAAAGAAAGTAGTAATTGTGTAAGGTGATGAATGTGTTAACTAACCTTATTGTGGATATCATATTGCAATATATCCACATATCAAATCATCATATACAGGACCATGCATTAATTATATCTCAGGAAATCAGGGGGAAATAATTTAATGCTTTAAATGCTTATTTTATCCATTTATTAATACATAAATGTACCTTTCTTTAAGCACTGACATGTATACATAACCATGTATAAAATAAATAGCTAGTGGGAAGCTGTTGTATAACAGAGGGAGCTCAGCTTGGTGGTCTGTAATGATCTAGAGTGGTTGGATAGAAGGGGTGGGAGGGAGGCTCCAGAAGGGGATATATATATACACATAGCTGGTTCACACTGCTGTACGGCACGAACTAACACAGCATTGTAATGTAGTTACACTCCAATTAAATACACACACACACACACACACACACACACAAGTTCCTCTTTATCAACTGGCATTTGGGCTACAGAGCTCAAGATGGCCTGCATCCTGTTCAGGGAACCAAGATGTTTGGGGGAGAAAGTGCGGAAATGATGCAGTTTTAAAAGAAGATGATACTCTTTGGGGCTCTACCATGGTCCCCTTAACCAGAGAGAAAAACAAATCTCCTGTCTTGGTCACAAAGTTAGGACAGAAATAGAGTAAAAAAATGAGGAGGATCTTCAACCAGTAACTTCTGTGAAGTTGGCAATAGTAACAGAAAAGCAGTCCCATCTCCTCCCTCTCTTTTTTCCTTTATATCTCTGTGCCTTCCTTGTTCTATAAAAAGTATTTTCAAAACTTACAACTTCAGTGAGAGTGGAGACCATATGGTTTTTTCCTCCCTGCAGAAGACATAAGAGACCTGGGTTCGATCCTTGGGTCAGAAAGATCCCCTGGAGAAGGGCATGACAACCCACTCCAGGATTCTTGCCTGGAGAATCCCATGGACAGAGGAGCCTGGTGGGCAGCAGTCCATAGGGTCTCAAAGAGTCAGACATGACTGAAGCGACTTAACCCACAGGTACCGTTAATACTCGATAGGAAGAGTAGGTAGGAGGGTGGGTGGATGGGAAAAATAAAGCAAAAATGGTAATACAAATTAGAGGCCAGTAGGACGGTCAAAGTGAGGGTCATAAAAGTCGAGCCCAAAACACCTAATCTCTGAGAGTGGAACCCTCTTCTTGAGGGAACCCAGGACAGCTGTAAGACTTAAAACGTAACAGTTGCTTAGGATAGAATAGAACTTACTGATTGAAGACAATTTCCCATGGAGTTTCTCAGAAAGAAGACAATGGCCCTCCAGAGAAGACGATGGCCCTCCAAATCCCTCTGGAACTTTAATTTACTTTCCTCTCCTATCCACATGAGGCGTATACTCATATTTATGTCAATTTAGTGGCTCTCTAGGGTACGATCTTCAGAACCTGGGGACTTGCTCTCTCAGTGGAAGTTCTAGGTTTGGGATGCACTGGAACCTCTGGAGAGGGGCGAGGTTGGTGTACAGATAATGAACACATATATATTGCCAAAGCCCTACAGGTGATTCTGATATACACACATTGCTTAGCTGTCCCCAAGAGCCAGGTTCCTACCTGTCTGCCTCTTGAAGAATCACAGGTAAAATGGAATGAACACTGTCTTCAGCAATATCCTTGCAGATGTCTGAGAAGACCTTGACTTTTCTTACTGACATTTAAGCCCCAGATGGCAGTAGGTGAGATGACAGCGGAAGCTGCTATTTTAGACTAATTATTAGTGACAGGAAGGATTGGTTGGGAAAATAGAAGTGACAAGAATCTTGGGAGAAAACAACTGTGCTAGCTTAGCATTCACAACAGCTGTTGGTTTTAATGAGTTTGAGAATGATTTGGGCAGAATTCCAGACTCCTAAATCCTTGACCTGTACCTACCGCCACTGCACTGAGCGACCAGGGTGCTTGGTGGAGGGGGCTCTCTCTCTGCATCATGCTGCTGCTTTTGTGGGCTTCGAGCCACAAATCTCAGTGAGAACACACGAGGGCAACACTTGTGACCAAGGCCACGTGGGCCTTGGCCCCATACCCTGATTCGGACTCTCAAAACCTCCCCAGTCCAGAGGCAGAGGAAAGCAAAGGGAGGCAGACTTGCGGGGAGGGACAATAAGGGCAAAGGAGCTTTTCTCTAAGGTCCAGAAAGGCAGTCCTAGGTCAGGTCTTCAAGGTTTGCCCTCCTGA
This sequence comes from Neotragus pygmaeus, assembly GCA_006410875.1. Lineage (NCBI taxonomy): Eukaryota > Metazoa > Chordata > Mammalia > Artiodactyla > Bovidae > Neotragus > Neotragus pygmaeus. Next base: position 2,817 of record SJYV01028653.1, on the reverse strand, counting down.
GCTTTTCCCCAGTCTAACTCTCTTTAGGGTCTGTGCAAGGAGCACCACTGGAGGTCTTCTCTTAGAAAGAATATCTTGTCACACACACACTTCTGCAAGATTACCTCCCCATCCAACCCCTACTATTTTACTTTGTTTCACTTATCAGCAGTCCTGCCAAGTGGGTCCTGTTAACACCATCATACTTTACAAGTAAGGAAAAGGAGGTTTCAAAGAATTTCAGCTCCTTCAGAGAAGACAGATTCTAAAATGAGGTGTGCCAAGTTCCCAGTTCTTAACCTTTTCTTGTATCCACTGCATTCTGCTAACCTGCCCACCCAGTCATCTCTATTTTTCATGAAGTGATGCCATCTGTCCAAACTGTCACAAAGTATGGGGGAAAAGGAGAGAATTCTACTCAGAATAGGAATAGCAAGTGTCACATCACTATTTTAAGATGTGGTCTTTTCCATGCTAGGTAATCTCTGAAGCAGGCAGCTATTTAAAATACAGTTGGCTTCGATCTTTGCATGGTTTTCATCTAGAATCAAGTGGCAGAACCTAGGAAAAATATATTATAAACCTGATCATCCACCCATGGAAGGCCTTAAATATGACACCATTTCATGGCCCCAGAAGTTGAGACTGTAATAACAAAGACCAGAAGATTTTTCATTTCTCCATTTCTTCCTGTTTTATCATTGAGCTTCAATGTAAAAGAAACAAGGAGACTAGGCAGAAGGAAAGTAAAACTTCAGCTGATTGATAGCAGGCCAGTTTGAAAAAATAGTAAAGTATTTGAAATAGAGTTAGTAATGAAGGAAAGGGCTCTAACTGACAAATTCTAGTATGTCCCATGCTGACTTCTTTCGACTTGCAAAATTTGTGAAAAGAAATGGAGTGGGGTGGGTCGGTTAAAAGGCTGCCATGTGCTGGCCGCTGAGTTGGGCACAATTGCTTCATTCTGCCGTCACAACATCTACACTTCTGATGGAGGGAGAAATAGGTGTAAATTGAGTAGACAAGCAGATCATAATGGTAGCTGCAAAATGTACCAAGCACCATGGAGGAGACAAATGGAGAGATCCAAAGGAGGGGAACTGGGGTCGGAGGAAGTTAGCCATGCAAAGTGGAGGAGAAGAATATTCTAGGCAGTGGAAAAGCTGAAGGCAAAGACTCTAAAGCTGGAAGGAGTTTGTTGTGTTTCCATATCTTCCAGGATATCCAGCTGTGATAGAAGTTTGCAATATATCCTAAGTGCAGTGGAAAGACATTGGGGAGTTCTAACCCAGGGAGTCACACAATCCCATCATGTCTCATGAGCATAAATATTGCCACCCCAATTTGTGGAACAATTAGCTTCTCTTTTCCAGAAGCAGATTTTCTGATGTTTTGCATAATTTATCAGCCTTTTACACATGAATTTCTTTTTGTTTATGATATTGAATCTATAAGTCTTCTTGGAAGAATGGGCACACTTGTGAGCAAATAACTGTCACCACCTTCTCTCTCTGGGTCCGAGGACAAGAGAGGCAGAGAGGGACCTCCCAGCCACACAAATCCATGATGAGTTTGTTTCAGGAGTCAGCCCGAAGGTGACTTTTATGTCATTGCCAGTCAACAAGTGGTTGCTGACTCTTTGCCAACCATTGTTCTGGATTCTATGGATTCAGAAACACATGAGACAAGTCATGTCTGTCTGTCTATTCCATCCCTACATTTTTAAATTCATTCCTTCAAAGGCTCCATGATTTGATGTCACCATAGGACTCAGGGTTTACAGTGACGCCCATTTTTCTCAGGGCTCTTGATGTCTTGTTTCTCCATGTTGAGGACTTATTCCTCATGTGACTTTTCTGGATCTGATAATGGATATCCAGTATCTAGTACTCACTAAATCAGGAAAGAATAAGCATGTAAGTGAATGAACCTCTCTCTCAATTTGGCAAACACTTAAGTTGAAAGTACCCATCTTGGTTGTCCACAGAACATAATCTGTTCTTGAGAAATTTATAGTGCAGAATATGAGAAGTATATAAAAACAGCAGTTTTTAAACTGGAATCCAGAGGTTTCCAGAGAACCCGCGTTTAGACTTCGATGGAGGATATGCCCCAAACCTCATAAATCTTATCTGAAATGTGAATGTTGATCTTTGGGGCATTTTTTTGTGGAGAGAAAGTCCATAGCCCTTGCCAAATTCTTGGTGGATCTTATGACTTTGCAAAGGTTAATAGAAAGTTTCATTGTTATACTCTAGTGTTATTCTGATTGTGTTAGGAATTGCCAATCTCATTATCCTTAGCTTGTCAAAATCCTTTTGTAGGAAAAACTCCTCTTCACTCATGAAAGTCAGTTTCCTCTTGAGCCAAACTCCTGGGTACAGTTAGGGAGACATCCATGAATAGGGGATTTGGCTCTCCTGGGTTCACCTTATTTGGTTTAATGTAACAGTCATTTGAAGCATAAGTGGAATGCAACCCCAGCTGACTGGAACTCATTGCTTCTGACTTGTCTTTTCATTTATTAACTCGTTTACCATTAATCACAGTAAATGAATGAAGGGATGATCCATGTGTAGGTGGAAAAAGCACAGTTCAGAGGGTTTTACTAACTTAGTCAAGATTGCCAAGATAATAAGTATGGATTTTGGACTAAACTGGAACCCAGTTCTCCTGATTCCCAACCCATTTTAAGGGTACTCAGTATTTTTTAAAATCAAATATACTAAGCCATAGAGACATGGAAATGGATGTCGTGAATAAAGACTCATTGACCCCTGGAAACAAGAGGCATATCATACTGTACAGAGCTTCATGGGGAAGCACCAATACAAAATG
>SJYV01028652.1:0-17011 GCA_006410875.1 Neotragus pygmaeus | reverse complement strand
AAAAAAAAAAAAAAAAAAAAGCTCTTTGCTCTCTTTTATCTCTGAACCAAAAGGCTTTGCTTTTAATGAAACGAAGTCTTAAAAATCACTCTCTGTTCATTTTTCCCTGCCCTGTTTAACCCAGTGACATTTTCCACTGAGGTAGATGTCTACGTGGCATTCTGCTGTCTCCCTCTCTCTCTGAGATTATATTTCTTTTGCTGCTTCTGAAGCATGAAAGATGTCTGCTGAGTTGGAAGAAAGTAGTGAGATTTTTTAACAACTTTAAACATGCCCCTCCTTGTGGCTCAGACAGTAAAGAATCTGCCTGAAATGCAGGAGACCTGGGTTCGATCCCTGGGTCAGGAAGACCCCCTGGAGGAGGACATGGCAACCCACTCCAGCATTCTTGCCTGGAGAATCCCGTGGACAGAGGAGCCTGGCGGGCTGCAGTCTACGGGGTCCCTAAGAATAAGGCATGACTGAGTGACTAACACTTTACTTAACACATTGAGACTCAAATCAAACCTGTAGCAGTCAATTCCTTGTTGCTTATTGTTAAGATTCATGAAGCAAATGTAGGGAATTTTTATTTTGCTAAAATACCAAGTGGTCCGTCAGGAATAACAGTTAATTATTGCTTCCTCTTCAACCTTTAAAAACACACAGAAACCACGCTTAACCCACTGGCTGTCAGGCAAATACCCAGTATGGAAACTGTAGTGGTTTCAATTAGTTCATTTCAGTTAAGTCATTCAGTCGTGTGCAATCCTTGGACTGCAGCACGCCAGGCCTCCCTGTCCATCACTATCTCCCAGAGCTTGCTCAAACTCATGTCCATTGAGTCTGTGATGCCATTCAACCATCTCCTCTGTCATCCCCTTCTCCTCCTGCCTTTAGTCTTTCCCGGCATCAGGGTCTTTTTAATAAATCGGCTCTTTGCATCAGGTGGCCAAAGAATTGCAAACTCAGAAATGCGTGGTAATCCAGAAGGCTTATTTGATTTTACTGAGAACCTGCCTGGACAGGCACATTCCTTTATACACAGAATGCCTTGTGGATGTGGAGTTTCAGCTTCAATATCAGTCCTTCCAATGAAAATTCAAGGCTGATTTCCTTTAGGATTAAATGGTTGGATCTCCTTGCAGTCCAAGGGACTCTCAAGAGTCTTCTCCAACACTGCACTTCAAAAGCATCCATTAATCGGCACTCGGCTTTCATTATAGTCCAGCTCTCACATCCATACATGACTCCTGGAAAAACCACAGCTTTGACTAGACGGACTTTTGTGGGCAAAGTAATGTCTCTGCTTTTAAATACGCTGTCTAGGTTGATCATAGCTTTTCTTCCAATGGTTTCAATGAGTAAGTCCAGGTTCTAAGCCCAGAACTTTTGAGAGTAAGTTTATCTTGAAGAAAAAGATTTTTGCAGGTGGAATGAAGTAAAGGATCTTGAAATGAGGTCTTCTGGATGAAGGTGGCCCTAAATCCAACAACAGGGTTCTTAATAAGATACAGGAGAGACGTGGACACAGAGCAGAAGCCACGTGGAAACTGAGACAGAGATGGGAGGGAGGCGGCCACCAGCCCAGGGACAGACGCCTGGAGCCCCCAGAAGCCGGAAGAGGCGGGAAGGATACCATGACCTCAGGTGTCCGTTCTCTAGGACCAGGGCCGGGAGTGAGGGAAGATGAATGCCTGGGGATTTCAGCCCGCAGCTCGTGGTCTTTCGATGCAACGGCCACAGGAAATGTATCATAAGGACCCTTTCTTGCAACTCCTTCCTTCTAAGACTTTTTAGCAACTCCCGTCTGTGTCCTTGGTCCCTTGGTGCAGAAACCACTCCGGCAGAAGAGACGGGCTCTGTGGCTGTTTTGAAGTGGGGCTGCGTGGGTCTGGATTTCGTCTGCAGCAAGCTACTGGCTCTCAAGCAACTTAATCTTGCTTTCCTGACATAATCTGGGGAGCACGGGGGCGGAAGGGCCAAGATAGGTGGAGGGCTCCTAGAGGGACAAAGGCCTGTGTGAAAAATAAATAAGCTACAAGGATATCAGGGATATATTGCCCACCACAGGGACTGTAGCCTACATTTTATAACTATAAATGGAATATAATCTATAAAAAGGTTGAATCATTACACTGCTCACCTGAAACTAACATAATATGGTAAATCAGCCGTGTTTCAATTTTTTTAAAAAGGTACAAACTTCCAGTTACTGGATAAATAAGTACTAAGGATGTGATGTACAACGTGATACATTTAATGAACGCTGCTGAGCTTATATATGAAAGTTTAAGAAAATAAATTCTAAGAGTTACCTTCCCAAGGAACACTGTATTTTTTCCACCTTATTTTTTTAATCTGTGAGATGACCGTGAAGTTCACTAAAGTTCTTGTGATTATCTTTTCATAAAATATGTAATGGAACGAAAGCGATGACAAACCTAGGTGGGGTATTAAAAAAAAAAGCAGAGACATCACTTTGCTGACAGAGGTCCGTGTAGTGAAAGCTATGGTTTTTCCAATAATCATGTGAGAGTTGGACCATAAAGAAGCTGAGCGCTGAGGAATTGATGCTTTTGAATTGGGGTGCTGGAGGAGATTCTTGAGAGTTCCCCAGATAGCAAGGAGGTCAAACCAGTCAGTCCTAAAGGAAATCAACCCTGAATACTGATTGGAAGGACTGATGCTGAAGTTGAAGCTCCAATACTCTGGCCACCTGATTTGAAGAGCCTACTCATCAAAAGACTCTGATGCTGGGAAAGATTGAGGGCAGGAGGAGAAGGGGACGACAGAGGATGAGATGGTTGGATGGCATCACTGACTTGATGGATCTGAGTCTGAGTAAACTCCAGGAGTTGGTGATGGACAAGGAGGCCTGATGTGCTGCAGTCCATGGGGTTGCGAAGAGTTGGATGTGACTGAGCAACTGAATGATGCCAGCAGTGACATATGTAAATCATTACACCTTGTACCTGAAATACATACCATGCTATACGCAAATGATACGTCAGTAACACTGGAAAGAAAAAAAAGTGATAAGCAGTAAGATCTATAGAAACATCCCTTTCACTTTCAACAAGTCAACCACTTTCGTGAACTTCCCTCGAGTCATAAAACCAGCCGGAGACCCAGCCAGGACCGGCGGTCACAGTCCCCCAGGGTCCAGTTAGCCGCGTGTCACAGGACACAATGGTGGCCTTTGACTTAACATTCAGAAAAGAAATATGGTCCAGATTACACTAACCACCTGTCTAAGCCAGAAGTTTCATCCACGTCCCCCCAGGGAAATGCCCTGTGAAAGGACAACCCCCGGATCTGCGAGCTATTTCTCTGCAGCTTGCTGGCTGACCACAGGCTTCATCGGATCAAAATACTTTCCTTCAGCAGCCCCACAAAATACTGAGGCAAGAATTAGCTCCTAACTCGGCCTTGACATGTTCCACTACAACCCTTTTTCAACAGACCAAAAGCTCAGAGAAGACCCTTCATGAGAATACAGCTTCTTTGTCCAAGATGACCCAGAACAAAGAAGAAGGGGAATTATTGAAGACCCTTCTTGAAACTGTGACATCTTTCTCAGAGATGCTCTGGAACAAGGAAGAAAGGCAAATATGGAAAATATTAGAGACCCTTCACGACAGTGAATTTGCTGAAGTCACGTCCTCAGAAGATAGGTGCCAATCTGAGCTATCACAGACATGTTTATATTTTATTCTTTCATATTTTCTCTCAATCGTCACTTTGGGATGGAGCAGTGAGCAGCTGATGATGATAATGCTTGCTGTCATATTGCTATTTTCCTGTCATATTTCAAGTTTTAGGTCAGGTTACAGATAACAGAAGTCAATGTACAGTCAGAAGAGTAAAAAAAAACCCAAAATTCCTAAAATATGGAATGTTATCACCGTTTCTCATTTCTTTTATTTGTCAGTGATTGAGATCGGTACATACTCAAGTCAGACCCGCGACTGAGCCCTAAATGCTGCCTTATATTTTTTTGCCAGAAGCCTTGATTCTGGGGCTGAGAACACAGAAGTAACACATCCCATCCCAACAAAGTTATCAGAGCATGAGGGGCGTTCTACATCTTATGCTTTAATGCGCACGAATCACATGGAAATGAATTTCTTGGTTCAAATTCTTCAAAACTGGAGGTGATACATTGAAAAGAGTGTCTGTGCCTTGAGAATTCCTGTCTTCCNGAGCATGAGGGGCGTTCTACATCTTATGCTTTAATGCGCACGAATCACATGGAAATGAATTTCTTGGTTCAAATTCTTCAAAACTGGAGGTGATACATTGAAAAGAGTGTCTGTGCCTTGAGAATTCCTGTCTTCCGAAGGAACGGGAAATTTACTTGTCATGATCAGCTGTGTGATCCCATAAAGCCTGCTGTGGTTCTGGATTCTAAATCACGACCCATAAAGAGAAAGAAAAAAGAAAACTTGCCCTACTTTTAGGAAAAGGAAAGAAAGGTATACTTTTATTTTTATTTATTTATTTATTTTACTTTATTCTGCTTTACAATACTGTATTGGTTTTGCTATACATCGACATGAATCCACCACAGGTGTATACGAGTTTCCAATCCTGAATCCCCCTCCTACCCCACATTGTCTCTCTGGATCATACTTTTAAAACCTTGTTTCTTCCAGGGTTTTTAATCAGTCACCTTCCCAGCGATATCCGTGTGCCCCCTAGTGGATACATTCATCTAGGATTATTATATATAAGAGACACAGAAGGTGACACGTTTTGATGGCATCACTGATTCAGCGGACATGAGTCTGCGCAAACTCTGGGAGATCCTGCAGGACAGGGAAGCCTGGCGCGCTGCAGTCCATGGGGTTGCAAAGAGTCGGACACAACTTAGTGACTGAACAGTGAATGAAGATTTATATGTAATGATTATATGTAATAAAAACATCTGTTGTCCAATAAGATTATTAGCTATGGGGGATGGGGGAAAAAGAACTTTAATTTTACAAGTATCGAGATATTTTTAAGAGAAGTTTCTGGTTCACAGCAATATTGAAAGGAAGATAGAGATTTCTCATAGACTGACTCATTTATGCATCGCTTCCCTCTCTGTCAACATTAAAAANTAACCTCAGATATGCAGATGACACCACCCTTATGGCAGAAAGTGAAGAGGAACTAAAAAGCCTCTTTTTGTTTGTTTGTTTGTTTTTGATTTTTTTTTTTTACTTTATTTTACTTTACAATAAGAGGAGAGTGAAAAGTTTGGCTTAAAGCTCAACATTCAGAAAACGAAGATCATGGCATCTGGTCCCATCACTTCATGGGAAATAGATGGGGAAACAGTAGAAACAGTGTCAGACTTTATTTTGGGGGGCTCCAAAATCACTGCAGATGGTGACTGCAGTCATGAAATTAAAAGACACTTACTCCTTGGAAGAAAAGTTATTATAGGTATATACACTGTAAATTAATATCTGTAGTAGGAATATGTCAGCATGATACAGATGACTCTGTCACAACTATTTCTAGGCATTTATTTTATTTCTAAATTTACTGTGATATACATATATCATTTATAGATGTATATCCAGCATATACATAAGATGACATTTTGTAGTCAGATCTTTCATGCATCTTAAATCATTACTTTGGGATAAGTTATTAGAAGCAGAACTGAGTCAAAACACATATTCCATTGAAACATCGTTATTTTATTGCTGTATCAGAAAGATATAAAAATAGTGAGGTTTTGATAGGATTGATAAACTATCATCCAGTAATCTCATGCTAGTTTACACCCCCATTAGTAGTTCATGATATGTATTTCCCTACATCCTTACTGACACTGAAAGTAGAATCTATCTTATTCACATTTGCAATATATCCAGAACTTTGCTTGACAAAACACATACTTAAAAATATTTGTTGAATAATGGGCATATCTACTAAATAGTAATAAATTCACAGACATAGAAAACAGATTTCTGCTTGCCAAGGGGGAGGTGTTGGGGAAGGGATGGATTGGGAGTTTGGGATTAGCGGATGCAAACTTTTGTAAATAGATTGGATAAACAACACATAGCACAGTGATAAATTATAATGGGGAATAATGTGAAAAAGAATAACATGTATGTATAACTGAATCACTTTGCTGTACAGCAAAAATTAACACAACACTGCAAATCAACCATAAAATAAACTAATAAAATAAATTGTGGAAAATTTATTGAATGAATAAGGTATACGATTTATTTATAATGCTTATTTTTATAGCCTATAATATTCTAAAGTTTTTTATTTTTCTTAACTGAATTGTATTCAGGAAAAATTTTCAATTTTTTCTTTTGACTGTTTCCAAGGAAAAGCATCTCTGTATTATGATAGCACGTCTACACATCTGTAATTTATATAATAGCATTTTTTATTCTGTCATTAAAATAGTGTTCTGTACTTTTATTAATATGTACTTGACCTAAACTTTCACAGNTCTTTTGACTGTTTCCAAGGAAAAGCATCTCTGTATTATGATAGCACGTCTACACATCTGTAATTTATATAATAGCATTTTTTATTCTGTCATTAAAATAGTGTTCTGTACTTTTATTAATATGTACTTGACCTAAACTTTCACAGCTCAAAATAATTAAATCAGAAACCACACTTCTTCACCGTTTTGGGTTTTTTTTAGCAAAAACTACCACTATTTTATCTATAATTGAAATAGTTCTTACGTCTACCTGTCTACTTCCTTTTGTTGTCTACCTTCAAGGAGTAGGAATATGACATGAAACCATATTTGAAGGTCATATAATCCAAGTCACATTTCTTTTCCTTTGTGTAATGTGCCACATTCTCATTTAATCATCATTTCTCTTTTCCTAAATTAACATAGACAAACTTTCTTTGGTATGTCTTATTTTGAGGTGGGGATGAGTTGATAAACATGGACAGCAGTAAAGTTTGGAGATGACAGTTTGTTCTTTGTATCTAACAACTTCATTCAACTATTTATATATTAATTTATGTCTTTGTAATACAAGTCTGACCCAGTGATATTTTTAGGAAAACTCAGGTAATAAAGCAAAATAAGATCCTACAGAAGTGAATGAGAATAGTGTATATATCACTCATATACATAGTGATTCGGTCCAGATGAACTGGGGAAATCTGTTCCAAATTTTATTCTTTTTTATACTTTTGATCAGATTATGTATATTTAATTAGAAGACATTTATAGCATAAGCAAATGCTAAATACATTTAATTTGTTATCATTTGACTCTATTTTTTCACACAGAACTGTGAAGTCTCATCGATAAATATAGGTCAACTTTTTCCAGGTCATAAAATGCTTACTGATAAGTGGTTATCTGGACTAGCCCTTTCAGTATGTTTTGACATAGCCCACACTTAACTGTCTTTTTTTTTTTTTTTTNAGGTGGTGTTTAAGCGGTAAAGAATCCACCAGGAAATGCAGGAGACGCAGGAGACTCGGGCTCAATCCCTGGGTCAGGAAGATCCCCTGGAGGAGGAAATGGCATCCCACTCCAGCATTCTTGCTTGGAAAACCCCATGGACAGAAGAGCCTGGCGGGCTACAGTCAATAGGATCCCAAGAGTCGGAAATGACTTAAGCGACTGAGTATGCACGCACAAACTCTAAGTATAGACAGAATTTCATCATTTACAGCCTCACTTTGGTAAAACAGTTAGTCTGTTACCCAGTTTATAGTGCTTTGACAAATGGCAAAGTTTTCTATCAGTTAACATGTGGTATACCTTCCATTTAAATTTTTAAAAATTTGTATTGGAGTAGAGCTGATTTCGGAGAAGACTGGAGTGGCACCCCACTCCAGTACTCCTGCCTGGANGTCTGTTACCCAGTTTATAGTGCTTTGACAAATGGCAAAGTTTTCTATCAGTTAACATGTGGTATACCTTCCATTTAAATTTTTAAAAATTTGTATTGGAGTAGAGCTGATTTCGGAGAAGACTGGAGTGGCACCCCACTCCAGTACTCCTGCCTGGAAAATCCCATGGACCGAGGAGCCTGGTGGGCTGCAGTCCGTGGGGTCGAAAAGAGTCGGACAGAACTGAGCAACTTCACTTTCCCTTTTCACTTTCCTGCATTGGAGAAGGAAATGGCAATCCTCCAGTGTTCTTGCCTGGAGAATCCCAGGGCCGGGGGAGCCTGGTGGGCTGCCGTCTATGGGGTCGCACAGAGTCGGACACGACTGAAGCGACTTAGCAGCAGCAGCAGCAGCGTTGATTTACAATGTTCTCACAGCTTCACTGAGAGTGTTAAGTCTCTCAGCTGTGTCCAACTCTGGGACTGAAATCCACCGGGCTCCTCTGTCTGTGGGATTCTCCAGGCAAGAATACTGGAATGGGCTGCCAATCCCTTCTCCAGGAGATTTTCCCCACCTAGGGATCGAACCCAGGTCTCCCACAATGCAAGCAGATGAACACACAGGTTCTTCCGGGTGTTCACTAAACTGAATGTGTGCATAGATTCTCTTTCATATAAATCACTACAAAGAACTTGAGCAGACTCCCCTGTGCGATAGAGTATGTCCTAAGTTGAGTCTGACTTACAGTGCCCCATGGACATGAGTGGGCCTTAGTCTGTTCTGTCCACGGGATTCTCTAGGCAAGGATACTGGAGAGGAATGTCTTTTCGTTCTCCAGAAATTCTTCCCGACCAAGGAACTGACTTGGTCAATTCCTGACTTGGTCTTCCTGACTCACTGGAAAAGACCCTGATGAAAGATTGAAGGCAGGAGGAGAAGGGGACGACAGAGGATGAGATGGTTGGATGGCATCACTGACTCCATGGACATGAGTTTGAGCAAGCTCCAGGAGTTGCTGGTGGACAGGGAAGCCTGGCATGCTGCAGTCCATGGAGTCGCAAAGAGTCGGACATGAATGAGCAACTGACCTGAACTGAACGGAAGGAACTGAACAAAGGTCTCCAGCATTGCAAGCACATCGCTTACACTATGAGCCGTAAGTGAAAGTGAAGTTGCTCAGTCGTGTCCAACGCTTTGGAACCCCACGGANGAGTCGGACACGAATGAGCAACTGACCTGAACTGAACGGAAGGAACTGAACAAAGGTCTCCAGCATTGCAAGCACATCGCTTACACTATGAGCCGTAAGTGAAAGTGAAGTTGCTCAGTCGTGTCCAACGCTTTGGAACCCCACGGACTATAGCCTACCAGGCTCGTCCAGTCCATGGGATTTTCCAAGCAAGAATACTGGAGTGGATTGCCATTTCCTTCTCCAGGAGATCTTCCTGACCCAGGGATTGAACCCAGGCCTCTCGCACTGTAGGCCGACGCTTGACCGCCTGAGCCACAGGGAAGTCTATGAGCCATAAGCGAAGCCCAAGAAGGTGTTAGTTGCCGAGATGTGTCACATGTTAACAGAGAACCCCCCAGTTTCTGCCATATTTCTCTCTGAAAGCCCTACTTTCTCTCAGATCTGACTCAAAACCCCTACCTAACGTCAGATTTCATCTTAGAACGCTTTTAGTTCTGGTGAGATTGTTACCTCACGACCCTCCAGTTTCGGTGAGATTTGCCTCAGGTCCATCTACTTTCAGTCAGTGTTTGCCTCGGGAGCCCCTAATTTCTGTGAGATTTTTGTGTCAGGGACTGCACAGATGTTGCCTCAGGAGCAAAAGGTTTATGAAACACAGAACCCAGGATGCCCTAGTGACTGTCAGATTTAGGCTCGGGAACTCACGTTGTGTCAGGTCTACCTCAGGAGATGCTAGTTTTCATCATATTTTGCTTCAGAAAGACTGTCTTTCCATAAGGTTTTACCTCAGAAGTGTCTTCTTTCTGTCAGATTTTACCTCAGAAAGACTGTCTTTCTGTCAGAGTTTACCTCAGGAGATCCTTCTTTCTGTCAGATTTTACCTCAGAAAGACTGTCTTTCTGTCAGAGTTTACCTCAGGAGATCCTTCTTTCTGTCAGATTTTGCCTCCAAACCCTCTGCTTTCTCTCAGATTTTTTCCCTCAGAGCTCCCTGGTTTCTCTTATATTTTGCCTCAGAATCCCTGGGCTTTGCCCAGATTTTGCCTCAGAAACCTCTACTTTCTTTCAGATTTTACCTCTTAATTTAAACTTTGTTTAAAAAGTATAATAAATTTCACATCTATAAGAACTTAAAGTGACAGCACTTTGAGAAAATTCTCTAGAGCTGGGACCCTGTTAAATAGAAAATTAAACAGTAAAAAGATCCCATTCAAAATTTATGACCATGTAAGAACATACCAATTCCTTTTTTTTTTTTTAACATGGATGAGATTGAATTTCACATTACACTCGATTTATTGTAACGAATATGCTTAGAAACACTGGTAAAAACAGTTTTATCTGTAAATATCTGTATTTATTATATGATGCATCATTAAAGGAAATCAGCTGTGGATATTCTTGGAAGGACTGATGCTGAAGCTGAGGCTCGAACACTGTGGCCACCTGATGGGAAGAGTCTACTCACTGGAAAGGACCCTGATGCTGGGAAGTACTGAGGGCAGGAGGAGAAGGAGGCTGTTGAAGATGAGGTGGTTAGATGGCGTCACGGACTCTTTGGACATGAGTTAGAGCAAGTTCTGGGAGATGGTGAGGGGCAGGGAAGCCAGGTGTGCTTTAGCCCGTGGGAATGGCCAAGAGTCAGACATGACTGAGGGCTGAACAGCAACAACGTCCCAAAAGCCAAGGGACATCCTACCTATCCTCCTAGAAGGATGAAGAAAAGCTAAGGAAAACAGACAAGACTTTGCTATCTGACGCCATCCTATTTGCAGTGTGTTTCGAAGAGAAACATATCTTAAATACTCTTTTCCTATAACATTCATACAATCTTGGGCAATGCCTTAAATATGACAAAAATCACTTTCCTCACGTGGAAACGGAGCTGAGACTTCTTGCCTCCTCTAAGTTTCGCGAAGTGTTTTAAGAACACATATCCGCACCATCATAGCGTCACTGTAGCCGTGTGTCTTCTCTCCCTGTTTGGAGCATTTTCACAGTCTCCCTGATGCAAAAGGCGAACGAGAAACTTGCCAAATTTGTCTAAAGCTCGGATACAAAAACTGTCCCTGGGTTTAGGATCTGCATGGAGACATTTCTAACAACATTGTGAAAGTAAAGACGGTGACATCAAAAGGGCTGCTTCTCCTCATTTTTTGTGGAAGGTATCACCGAGATTCTTGTGATTCTGCAGAAGGACCTTCTTCCTTGAACAAGGCCACAATCATACCAAAAAAAAAAACAAACGGTAAAATGAATGCTCCACAGTTTCACGGGTATATGCATCTGCTTTTGTTTCCTCATGCTGCTGGATATGATTTGAGGACAGATCTAAAATCTGAGGGTTTTAAAGAAAACGTGACAGAGGGGCATCGTGTCTGATCCCCGGCGGACTGAACGAGGCAGCGGGAGCTCTGCGGTCACAGCGCGCTGCTGCTGCGTAACAAGCAGCCCCTGTCTGCTCACCACGCGGCGGACACGATGTCATCCGCCCGGTCGCAGCCGCAGAAGGGGAACGTCCCACAGCAGGGCTGCAGCCACGGTTTCCAGAGGCTGTTGAACACGGAGAGCTGCTGAGGGACCGGCGTGACGGTCCCCCGGTGCTGCCTCACGGCCGCTTCGACCTTCTTCACCACGGAGTCAAACAAGGCTTCGTTGTCGGGGTTGAGCGGTCTCGACTCGGAAGGGTCTCTCGAGATGTCGAAGATCAGAGGGGGGTCGTGGTACGTGACATCGCCCCAGCACGGACAGACGTCACTCCCGTAGCAGGCGCCCGCTCCCTCCGGGGAGAACTTGGGCGTCACGAAATGCACCTTCCACACGGTGGCACCTGGAAGACAGAGCCCCGCGGGGATGCTGTCTTTGTTATTATTTTAGCATTTTTTTTTTTCATTAAAAATCCACAGCTAGTGGCAAGCTGCTACATGGCGCAGGGAGCTCAGCTCAGGGCCCTGTGATGACCTAGGGAAGGAGGAAGGCTTCAGAGGGAGGGGGGACAGGTAAACACATGCTTGATTCACCTGGTGCACAGCAAAGACTAACGTAAAGTTACAAAGCAATCGCACTCCAATAAAACTATATATATTTATAGCAAACGCTTTTGCTGGCCACTGAACATCTTCTGCACAGCATTACACAGCAGGGTTGCATTTCTTCGACTGTAAGAACCATGCGCAATTTCATGGGCAACTTGAAGACTTTTCATCTCACCCTGAGAGCCCTGGGAGACGACAGTTATGACCCGAATGGCCGCTTTCATCACGGAAATGATCATTCAAACTTCTTCTCTATCATCCATCTATCCAACTCTCTGTTCCATCATACATCTATATACCTACCTGTTTGTCTGTCGTCTAACTCCTCTGCTTCCCTCCCTCTTTCCTCACTCCCTTCCTTCTCTTCATTTTCTATCTCTCTCTTTTTCTGTCTTTCATGCCACTGCTTAGCAATTCCATTTCCAGAGGTCAGTTTCAAACAGAAAACATAACCACACCCCAATCTCCGATCAACCAGACTTCCACGGAAGCCCTCTGTTAGGCTCTTTGGAACAGCTATGCTTTTTGAACTAAATTAGACTAAATCCCCTGGCTGAATCCGTCACCCCTTTTTGCTTTTCTCTCTACTTCCTGGGTGAAGCGTAAATGTGATGGCTGGAGGAACAGCAGCCGTTTTGCAGCCAAGAGGTCAAAACCATGAGGCTGGAAGCTGACATGATAGAAGTGGTTTAATGGGAACAGAAAAAGCCACCACAGGCCCCTGATCATGGCCTTGAACACTGTATCAGCCCTCTGCTCCCAATTTCTCGAATCCTTATTAAGAAAAAAAAAATGAATCAAATTCTATTTGTTTAACCCTCGCTGGTAAAATTTGGGAGGCTTTTACCCCTCAAGGGCAGAGGGTGTTTTCTTTTTTTTCCTAACCACTGAACTAACTCTAACTGATATGAAGTCTAAAAGGAAGAGATTTTTCCTTGTTTTTATTTTGCATGGAAGACTCATCCACACTGACTCAAAGAACAGATTACACCACGAAGGATGGATACATGCGAACATCAATATCTTTTCAGCAAATCGCCAAATCCAGTCAAAAATCTGGAATGTCTCCGAAAGAGCTCTTTTTTTTTTTTTTTTTTTTTTACAGATGTGAGGAAATTGATGCCATTTGTCCCTTTGTATCTGTTTGCGTGAATTTACCAGACAGTGGAACTCAGGCAACGACTCAGAAGATATTAGTTCGTGACTGATGTCTAGGTTCCACCAAAGACGTTAGCTGTTGTTGCTAATTATCTCCGTGTCCTCTGTTACGGGATTTCAGCTTCTCTGTCTCTGCCTGGCCTCCTTCCTCCCTTTGTCATAATTATGCACAAGAGCTTAGGGACACACCCACGCACAGACATACCTCTAAAGTCCTACTATGGTTTCTACAATAATGAACAGCTGTTTTTTAAGTCACTTTCTGCAGGATGTAGAGCAATCGTGACAAGGGGTATTCACTGCACAGTGTGCCCTCTCCCGGGAGACAAAACAGACAAGGAGGTGTCCTTGCCGTGCCCCCACGTGCCGGTCACCCTCATACTCACAGTCCTTCTGATACCACCTGGCCGTGTGCAGCGAGACCCCGCAGTAGTGGAAGAGGAACTCGTGCTCGGAGCGGGAGACCCTGCCTTCCAAGAGCGGCATGAGGTTCCGGCCGTCAATCACTCTGGGGAGAGAAGCGGAGACTCAGAGAGCGGTGAGCGAGGCGTGGTTGAGTCTCTCGTTTTACGTTTTACAACCGAAGAGGAGGAGGAGGAAGAGAGAAGCAAGCTGGAGGAACAAGAAAAAGGAGCAGAAGGCAGAGGAGGAGGGGTAGGAAGGGGAGGCAGGAGGGGGAGCAGCGGACAAGGACAAGGAAAATCCCGTTGAAAACTCAACACGCATTTGCACTTATTTCACGATTGATAAAGATGAAGAAGTGTAATGCACTACAGTTTCTAAGACGGTGGGAGAGGTGAGCAGCTAGAACTATGACTCTGGCCCCTTGTCGGACACCATGAACGAGTCCCATGGATTAGTCAGTTGAGCGCTTTACACTCACAGTAAGAGCTATGGTTTTTCCAGGAGTCATGCATGTATGGATGTGAGAGCTGGACCATAAAGAAGGCTGCGCGCCCAAGAATTGATGCTTTTGAACGATGATGCTGGAGAAGACTCTTGAGAGTCCCTTGGACTGCAAGGAGATCCAACCAGTCCATCCTAAAGGAGATCAGTCCTGAATATTCATGGGAAGGACTGATGCAGAAACTGAAGCTCCAAGACTTTGGCCACCTGATGCAAAGAGCCAACCCATTGGAAAAGACCTTGATGCTGGGAAAGATTGAAGGCGGGAGGAGAAAGGGACGACAGAGGATGAGAAGGTTAGATGGCATCACTGACTCAGTAGACATGAGTTTGAGCAAACTCCAGGAGATGGTGAAGGACAGGGAAGCCTAGCAAGCTACAGTCCATGGGGTCACAAAGAGTTGGACACGACTGAGCGACTGAACAACTCATTTGATTCAACAGAAACCCTGCCTCAAATAAACAGACATGTCGTTCAGACACTCAGTCATGTCTCACTCTTTGCAACCCCACGGACTGCATCCTACCAGGCTCCTCTGTTCTCCAATATCTCCTAGAGTTTGCTCAGATTCACGTCCATTGAGTCGATACTTCTACTTCATTTATTCATTTCAAATCTCATAGAGAAATGGAGCAAACTTCATCACATATAGATTGACAGGTACCTACTTTTATTGGGGAATTCACGTAGCAAATATTTACTTAATGGTCTATATAATGCAAGGCTTCCCTGGTGGCTCAGATGGTAAAGAATCCGCCTGCAGTGCAGGAGACCCGGGTTCAATTCCTGGGTCCAGAAGACCCCCTGGAGGAGGGCATGACAACCCACTCCAGGATTCTTGCCTGGAGCATCCCATGGACAGAGGAGCCAGGCGGGGCTACAGTCCATGGGGTCGCAAAGAGTCGGACGCTACTCAAGAGACGAAGTATTTAGATGCTGTGAGGGATATAAAAAGGAAGGAGGCTCAGCTCCCATCCCAAGGGCCACCAGAGATGAGCCTAGAAGGCTATGGCAGGTACTCTTGCCTGGAAAATCCCATGGAAGGAGGAGCCTGGTGGGCTGCAGTCCATGGGGTCGCGAAGTCGGACACGACTGAGCAACCTCACTTTCACTTTTCACTTTCCTGCATTGGAGAAGGAAATGGCAATCCTCCAGTGTTCTTGCCTGGAGAATCCCAGGGACGGGGGAGCCTGGTGGGCTGCCGTCTATCGGGTCGCACAGAGTCGGACACGACTGAAGCGACTTAGCAGCGGCAGAGAGAAAGTAAGAACATGTTCTAAGAGGAAAATGGACAAGCAATGCTCCCATGAACTGTGGGGAGAAAGAAGTCGTCTGTCCATCATAGCAGAATACTGAGGGGTCAGTAACATGCTTCACACACACATACCATTTTCTAACACATCTGCACAGGTGCCAGATAAGTGCTTCCCTGGGGACTCAGATGGTAAAGAATCTGCCTGCAAGGCGGGAGACCCAGATTCAATCCCTGGGTCAGGAAGATCCCCCTAGAGGAGGAAATGGCAACCCACTCCAGTATTCTCGTCTGGAGAATCCCCATGGACAGAGGAGTCCGGTGGCCAAATATATCTCCCTCCAAGAGGGGGCAAGCATGCTCTTGTACCTGCCCGGTGGCGGAATGCCTCCTCCAATGTAAGACAGTGTCGGGAAAATGTCCATGAGGCTTGTAGGTTCGTCGATGACCTTCCCCGCCTCCAGGACTGTTGGCCACCGGAAAATTCCGGGCACCCGGATGCCTCCTTCCCATCCAGCCATGCCTCTGCCTCCTGAAAGCAAAGATGAAAAATCGAAGGGGCAGTCAACCCCACGGACTCATTCTCTGTGTATCCGAAAATCGCCACTGGCCACGCCAGTGAGAAGCTGGAATTAAGATCGCGGGCAGAAAATACCAATAACCTCAGATATGCAGATGACACCACCCTTACGGCAGAAAGCAAAGAGGAACTAAAGAGCCTCTTGATGAAAGTGAAAGAGGAGAGTGAAAAAGGTTGGCTTAAAGCTCAACATTCAGAAAACACTTGGGCTCCGTTCCCAAATCCAGTTCAGTTCTGAATCTCAGAACTGAATCTCAGTGTCCAGTCTCCAGCCTCTGAAATCTCTTCTCTCCGAAAAGATTTAATCTACGGAGCATTCCTCTCTTTTGCGACGCCATGAACGGTAGCCCGCCAGGTTCCTCTGTCCGTGGAATTCTCCAGGCAAGAATACTGGAGTGGGTTGCCATATCCTTCTCGTAAAGAGTTGGATATGACGAAGCCCCTGAACAAGAACACCAAACCAGCAAAATACATTCGCAGAGAGATACAAAGAACCCCGAGGCCAAGTTCTTGCTTTCGAGACCTGAAAACTCCAGCTGCGGACTTCCAGGGTCTAGGCGATAAACCCAGTAATGATCATTAAAACAGAAGCACCGGCCTAATAGGTATACTATGATGTCACCTGTGCTGACGTCATAGAGGGCTAAGAACAAGATTGTCTTTGAGACAGTCACTGAGGTCCTGCGCCCTTACTCTCAGGAAGCTTTCATGACTCAAGAAATTTTTTGTCGTAGACTCTTGGGAGTGTCCCCAAACATGCAGTCTTTTCCCATCTAGCCTCCTAAGCGAGTATAATGCACACAAAACTCCTCCAACGATCTTTGCAAGTGAGTTAACGCAAAGTCAAGCCAGGTGAAGGCTTTTCAGTGGCTCAGTGGGTCAATGATCCACCTGCCAGTGCAGGAGACCCGGGTTCGATCCCTGGGCCAGGAAGATCCCCTGGAGAAGGGAGTGGCAACCCATTGCAGTGTTCTTGCCTGGACAATCCATGGACAGAGGAGCCTTGGCGGGCTACTGTCCATGGGGTCAACGAGAGGAAGCCTCCATAGATTATATCTCTTAGAAGCAAAGAGACT
>SJYV01028649.1:732082-763090 GCA_006410875.1 Neotragus pygmaeus | reverse complement strand
GTGGGTCTTGTTACTTTCTTTTCAGAGTAATATTTTATTGGCTTTCAAAATATTTAACTAAAATAAAATTTACACCTGTTTTAAACACTCTGGCCTGTTTGGGAACTAACACTGCTGACTCTAAGTTAATAAAAGCAGCAAATGGTGGGCCTCTGCTAGCCTAGAGCATCTTTGTGGGACTTGGCCAATGGTCAGTACATCTTTAAGGCTTGGATTCAGACTGTGGTCCTGTTACCAGCTGAATGGGCATCACTGGGGAGCTCCTTGGAAAAGCAGGCTCCGGGCATTCATCCCAGTCCTGCTAAACCATGCCTGCAATTTAGCAGAATCCTCAGGTACATTTCGTGTACATTACAGTTTAAGAAGTTTCTCAGACTTTTACCAGCACAATCAACTGGTCTCAACTCTGAACCTTAAAATCTCCTGGGGAGCTCTTAAAATCCCTGGAGACTATGCTCCAGACCAATTACTTCAGCATCTCGGGGCGTGGAAATGGTGCGTATTGTTAAAAAGCAAGCAAAAAAAAACTCTCACCAGGTGATTCTAAAGTACAGCTAAGCTTCATTTATTCTCAAAGTTGCAGTCCATAAGAATCTCATGGAGGACGTGTTCAATGCAGATAATTGGGCCCACCCTCAGAGTTTGTGAGTCTAGTGTGAAGCCAGGTTAATGTGCGTTGTTGGTGCCGAGAACTTCCTTTTGAGAACTGCTGGTTCTGAGGGCAAGAAATCATTTGAATCTGATATGTTTGGATTAACGATAGTGACTTGATTCCGTGGGGTTCTTTGAGACAGCTTCAGACGTGTGCTATTAAGGTTGTATGCTATTGAAGTTTCAAAGGTTTTAAAAACTTTAGTTTTTAGAAAGGGGTTACAATGAAAGGAAAGAAAATGCACAGCCCAGGGAGCCCAAGTGTGTTGAAGAAGTCTGTGCGTGTGCAAAATACAACTCTGGGGACTTCCTGGTGGTCCAGGGATTAAGAATCCACCTTCCAATACAGGGGATGTGGATTTGACCCTGGTGGGGGAACCGAAATCCCATACGGACTGGGGCAGTTAAGCCCATGTGGTGCAACTACTGAGCCCACAAGCTCTGGAGCCCACGTGCCACACTAGAGAGGCCCTTTACACCACAGCAAAAGATCCCGAGAGTTGCAATTAAGACCCACTGCTGCTAAAACAAACAAAAATACAACTGTGTCTAGTTGGTTTCATTTTCTGAGCTTGGCACTCCTAAGAGTTCCTCTTTTGGAACAAATTTTGTCAATTTAAGAAAGCGCCCTGTGTTTCCATGTGGTTGGCCTATCTCTGAACACGGACTCTTTCCTTCCTGCTGCAGGAGGTGTGGAACTCTGAGCAGGTCGCGTGGCCGGGGTGCTAAGCTGCCTTGTTCAAAGCCCTTGCAATAAACTGCCTGAAGAATATGCTGGATCTCAGGCTGCACTTTTGCATTAACCAAATAAATGCTCTGTCAAGCATGCTTTTTACTGTGCTTAGTCCCTCAGTTATGTCTGACTCTTTGCGACCCCATGGTCTGCAGCCTGCCAGGCTCCTCTGCCCAAGGGGATTCTCCAGGCAAGAATACTGGAGTGGGTTGCCATGCCCTCCTCCAGGGGATCTTCCCAACCCAGGAATCGAACCAGGGTCTCCTGCATTGCAGGCAGATTCTTTACCAGCTGAGCTACCAGGGACGCTCAGTTTATTTCATAACCCTGCCAAACTGAGCCTGGGACAACTCTTGGGAGTATGTCTTTGAATTTTCACTATTAGAGATTTGCAATATAACATGAAGTGTCCAGGAAATAAATGTTCTTTAATTTTCCCCAAAGTTTCCCCCAAAATGTAGCAACACAGCTTGAAGTGAAATGTATAAAGGATTCCTATTTAACAGGAACCAATCCAATTTTACAGATGGAAAAAAAAAAAAAAGACACCACAAGGGTTTATCCTGTATTTCAGAGACATGTAACATAACTCAGGAATTTTGCTTACCAGGTCAGTATATTTGGAAATGGAATCAGCTCAACTCTATTCACTACATAACAATAAGACACAACCCAAGCAAAACGAGATAATCAGACAAAGGATGAAGTCTTTCTTGGCTGTTGGTTGGAGATCTGATTGTGGGTCTGTCATAGACCAGAATCCACACTGGCAGCTCTGCCCATGATCCAGAGAGTGTGTCTAAATGCCACGTACCATGACAAAAGGAGTCTAGGAGAAAGACATGCTTGCTTGGTGCCTGTTGATAGCAGCTCATCTGAGCTGGGCAAGGCCACGGCTGAGAGAAGCCAGTAACACTAAAGAACAGCGGACTCTGTACAGTCACGTCTACACCTCGCTGCTCTGGGCAAAGACAGAGAGGATCCTGAAGATCAGAATGGAAGGAAAAGATGTGTTTGGTCAGGCAAGAATTTCCAGCAGCCGACAGGCTTAGCAGAGCCAAAGTCGGAAAGTATGGAAACTCTGTGTTGGGCAGAGAAGCGATAGGGAGTAACTCCTGGGGGGATGGAGGAGGAACCCCTGCTGGCCAGCTGCCACGCTGCCGTATTTTGCTGGAGCATTAGATGACAGACAGGTTGAACATAATCTTCTCTGGAGGGTGTGAGGTGATCCTGATAACCGGAGCATCATAAAATCAGAGACTTTTCATTCTGAGGAAAAACCTCCAGGTAGCCATATTCCATCTCTGGTGGCCCATATTCCATCTCTGCTGACTTTTCATAAACTATGTGTGTGAGAGAGAGAGAGAGAGACAGAGACAGAGAGACAGATGGAGAGAAGAGAGACAGAGAGGCAAATTTGAGACAAGTAGATTTGAATATTGGGAAAGCCACAACGAAGCAACAATTCTGTCATTGTCCTGGATTTCTAAATTAATTGTCCAGACCTTGCAGTCCCCTGCTGTTTCCCATCAAGGACCCAGTTTTCTCTTCTCTGTGTTCTGAGCTGCCCTGTCCTGTAATTCCATTCAACATCAGTGGGAAGTAGCAAGAGCCTTCACTGGCAGTGAGGATACTTGCTCTAAGAATCAGTCTCTCTGGGGTACTTTGCTCAAGTCTGCCCTCCAGGCCCCCAGCAAACCCTGGACTGTTGGGAAGATGCTTGAACTTTCAGTTGCTTCTGCATGAACACTGTCTGACCTGAGTGCCTGCATCTGTGCTTCTGAGACGCCTGCCCTGGGTTCAGCTTGCTGCCTCCCCACCCTCTGAAATGACAGCTTCCTCCCTGACTGCCTCATCTCCCCTGACCCCTGCTGATTGGGCCAGTACTATTTCTCTGAAATAGCCTCTAATTACATTACCAAATCCTCCGTCCAACCTGACTCCTGGCTTTATAATGTATGTCCCTGAGAATAGGGGTAAAGGGCTGTGTGTTGCCTACCTGTCTGGCTTCAAACCCAGAGCTATCACTTCCCTGTTGGGTAACACTGGAAAGGTTAGATAACCTCTCTGTGCCTCAATTTCTCCATCTGGAAAGTGGGGACAGGGTGCCAATCTACCATACAGTGTTCTGATAAAGGTAAGATGGTTAAAGTCTGCAAAGGGTCTACAGTGACGGGACACAGTGAGCAATAGGTAAATGATAAATCCACTCAAGTCCCTTCCCTGATGTTGACTCTGCTGCTGGAGATTGAATATTTGTGTCCCTCCAAATTCATATTTGAAACCTATTCCCCAATGTGACAGTATTGGGAGGCAGAGCCTTTGAGAGGTGATGAGATCCTGAGGGTATGGGATAAGTGCCCTTATAAGAGATGGCCCAGCAGGCTCCCTCACCACTTCTGCCAAGTGAGGACGCAGTGAGAAGGTGGTAAGTTCCAGTGAGCAGGCCCTCAACAGACACCAAGTCTGCTGGTGCCTAGAGCTTGGGCTTCCCAGCCTTCAGAACTCTGAGAAACAAGCACACAGGTTATAAGCCACCCAGTCTATGGTGTTTTCTTTCAGTGACTCAGACAGACTAAGACACCTGCCTTTCTCTTAACCTGGGCTTTCATCCCCATTTTATTCTTCCCATTTCACCATCTTCTACAACACACAGCCATTGTTAAGTCAAGTACTTTTTCTGAAGTTTTAGGCTCAGAGAAATTGCCAATATACTTAGTCAAGCACTTTCCCCCTGGAATTCTAAGACCTTGTTAAGAGAACACTCTTTCATAGCCCTCTGAGCATATTATACCAAACTCTTCAAAATACTGCTTTGGAAAAGTTGTTTAGAACAAGACCCAGATAAACCAGTCAACCCACTGATGGAGACATGCAAATCAGAAGTACTGTGAGGTATCACCTCATGCTGGTCAGAATGGTCATTATCAAAAAGAGTGCAAACAATAGATCCTGGAGAGGGTATGGAGGAAAGGGAACTCCATACATTGTTGGTGGGAAGGAAAATTGGTGCAACCACTTTGGAAAACATTATGGAGGAGGTTCCTTAAAAAACTAAACGCAAAGCTACATGTAATCTAGCAATCCCACTCCTGGGTATATTTCTGTTGAAAACCATAATTCAAAAGATACATGTACCCCAATGTTCTTTGCAGCACTATTTACAACAGTTAAGACATGGAAGCAACCTAAATGTTCATTGACAGATGAATGGATAAAAAACATGTGGTACATGTATATAATGGACATATATCTCAGCAATAAAAAAGAATGAAATAATACCATTTTCAGCAATATGGATGGGCATGGAGATGATCATACTAAATGAAATAAGTCAGAGTGAGAAATAAATATCATGTGATAGCACTCATATGTAGAATTGAATTTTTTAAAAAGATGCAAGTAAACTTAATTACAAAAACAGAAAGAAACACAGATACCAAAAGGAAACATGGCTACCAAAGGGGATTTGTGGGGTAAGGGGAGGGATAAACCAGGAGCTTGGGATGAACACATGTAAACCTCTGCATATAAGACAGGTGACCAAAAGGGATCTAGGGTATAGCACAGAGAACTCTACCCAGTAGTCTGTGATAACCTTTATGAGAAAAGATTCTGAGAAAATGAATATATGTCTAAGTGAATCACTTTGCTGTGCACCTGAAACTAATGCACATTGAAAATCAACAATACTCCAATAAAAGTAAAATGTTTTAAAAAAAACACTGATGACAACAGAGACTGTTTCTCCAGCAGTAGATATACTAACTTCAAACTCTAAATCTATGGGTTCCCAAACTCCTTTTGAAACCAGTGCCATCTAATATTTTGAAAGAAGAAAGTTTGAACTGATTATAAATTCTCAAAGAGAAAGCGAACTAACTCATTCAGAGGATGGAGCCAGGTCAGTTGAATAATCTCTTCATATCTCATAAATAATATAATTCGTACCTATTAAAAAGGACCAGGTATTGGATGGCTCAGTGGGTTTGAGTTACAGAGACCTTCATCTCAAGGTCATTAGTCTGAAGTCAGCCCACTTTAAGGGAAAGCTTGTAAATCCTGCCTTCTTTGTGTGCCAAAAATGTATTTTCAGTAATTAGTACTTATGTGCATCTAAAGGATAATGAAAATATAGCCATTCATTTACTCATTGAACACAAGGCTAATACAAATTACTCTGAGTGCCCATGTTCATCTATTCTACAAATAGAGCTTCTGTGAGGAGCCAAAGCGGAAGAAAGAAAGCAAAACTAACATAAGATAATGATAAAATAAAAATCAGGGCTTGGAAGGGAAGGAAGGATGAATAGATGGAGCACAGATGATTTTTATGGCAGTGAAAATACTCTGTATGGTACTATAATATTAGATACATGTGTTTTATATGTTTGTCCAAATATGTAGAATGGTTCAACATGAAGAGTTGTAAGCAAACTATGGATTCGGGGTGATTATGAGGCAGGTTCATCAGTTGTAGCAAATGCACCAGTCTGATGGCAGATGTTGATAATAAGGGATGCTGTGCTTAGGTGGGGTCATGGGGCATATGGGAAATCTCTGTATCTTCCACTCAGTTTTGTTGTAAACCTAAAGAAAGAAAGAAAGTGAAGTTGCTCAGTCATGTCCGACTCTTTGTGACCCCATAGACTATGGCCTACCAGGCTCCTCTGTCCATGCGATTTTCCAGACAAGAATATTGGAGTGGGTTACCATTTCCTTCTTCAGGGGATATTCCCAACCCGGGGATCAAACCTGGGTCTTCCACATTGTAGGCAGACTCTTTACCATCTGAGATACCAGCGAAGCCCATAAAACTGCTGTGAAAATAAGGTCTACTGATAATTTAAATAATTTAAAAATTTAAAGGACTTCTGTGGTCATTCAGTGGTTAAGACTGCATTTCCCCTGCAGCAGGCGGGGGTTTGATCCCTGGTCTAGCAAATAAGATCCCATATGCTGCATGGTATGACCAAAAAAATTTGGTTTTGTAATTAAAAATTTAAGAGAAATGGAAAAAAATTTAAAGTACTAGAACGAAAATATGAAGCATTGTCTAAAAAGGGAAAGGAATAGACTTTATGTTCAGTTCCCCCTTGGACAAGTAGAGATGCCTCTCTCCTGTAAAGTTGAATGGGACTATGGTGATGGCGGAGGACAAAGGAGACCCCATCGCTTAGGACTAGGAAAGCTGTCAAGGGACTCTGCTCTGATAGGTCACCCTCTTGGCTCTGGGTTGCAGGCCATGTCACTTGCCCTCTCATTTGTATAACGACAGAACTGCACCAGGGCACCCCTCTGGGCTTTGAAAGGCTGTGAGGCTCTCCAGTAACTTAAATGAAGAATGGGAGAAATGTTGACAGTATCCCCAAGAAGATGTGCATCAATCAGTAAAATGGACTGTTCCCATGATTAGTGAAATCAGTCTTGCTATATTGAGTCTATCAGTTGCACCGTAAGCATGGATTTGGCACTCATGACTTGGACGCATTTTCAACATTATTTGAACCTCACTTCCACCATGTGAGGGCTGTCCTCCCAGGTAATCAGGATCTCTTCCCTAAATTTCGACAAGTTTTGTCTGTAGCATGAACTTGATGCTTACAGTATCGTGTTCTGGGTCTATTTATTGATATGTGTTGTTATTTTTATTGGGTAGTTATCTTGTCTTTTAGCTAAGCAATATAAGCAAACCTTACATTCTGCCAGCAAGCTGTCACATCTGCTTGCCTAACAGAATCATCAAAGCAAAGTTTTCAAATTTAGAATGATTCATGAATATATTCTAATAGATTTTGTTTTGTTTTGTCTATTTAGAGAACATCACAGGTAAGCTTGACTTTTTAAATTATGAATATCACCTTTCAAAAATGATTTAGAATAGTCCCAAAGAACTTTCTGCCTTGGTCAGGGGCTTATCATCCCCTTACAGTTTCTAAGAGATAGATTTCTACAATATTTATCATGCAAATAGATGGATCAGATGAGCAATTAGATGAGCGATTAAACACATTAAGATGCGTGAGGTAGAGCAACAGACAGTCAAATGGCCTTTTTCTCTGGTTGCCTGAAAGGTTTCCATCAATTTTCTCTGCTATCAGAAGAAGAACCAAGTTAGAGGGAGTCAGGGATAGTGGCAGTCAGTAAAAATAGAAATAAAAAGTTTTAAAACCTGATAGATGGAAATTTGGAAGGTCTGGTTAAAATCTGGTCAAATTACTAGACACATATGTCCAGTGGCACAGGGTAATAGTTAAACACACACATTACATTACCATCGTAAGAAATCATGCCTTGACAGTAAAACCTCAGAAGGCCAACTCTGAAAAATTCAAACAGCGGCTGTTATTGCCTAAATGACTAAGTGTCCTTAATAAAAACATCAGATAATCCAAACCCAATTAATTCAGAGCTCATTTTTCTGGTCCCTTGCATTTCAAATTAACAAAGTTTTTTACCCTACCTGACTGGTAAATGTTTCCTATCACATTCTATTTGCATCTAATTATTTCTCTAGGCACCAGATTTAAGTGGTCTATGGAGCATGGGTTATTACAGGCTTTCTCTACAGGTGAAGTTAGCAACATTGTCAGAGCTCACCTGCATTTGTGGTCCATAGTATCAGTGCTACGTGGCTTTCCCATTTCACTCCATAGACAGATAATTACCTTCTAATAAGAGATAATAAGTTTGTGCCATGTGGTTATACCAGTATATGTGTGTGGAACACCAACTAATCCCATTTGTATTGAGTATTTGCTAAGACCTGCAGGCTAAGCAATGCTGTGGAGAAGGCTAAGATCTCAGGGTGTATATATATATGTATGCATGCTTCAAGATATGGAAAACAACAGTAACACATACACACTGCTAGATACTAATAATGAAAATTCTATTCCAAGATGATTGAAAGTAGTAGTTTTTAAAAAATCTTCCATTATCTGCCTTGCTAGCTCTAATAATGCCCTAAACATAATAGCAAAATATAAACATTTCTTAAGGAAATAAAATCATGAACAAAATCATAAAATGTGAATTAAAGCATAAGCTTCAAAAAGGCCATAAGTTCATACAGAACAGATACACTGCTATGGGTGGGAATATTCATGCCAGGCTCTATGAAGGAGGCAAAATTTGAACTGATATGCTGAGACATAAATAGATTCTATGGAGCTCAGCTATAATCTGTGTAATTCAGCATTAGAGTCCCACTGCCTATCAGACACTGTGTTGAACACACTTGAAAATGAAAATATGAATGATGCCAAAGGCACCTGTGATCTTTTAATTTGGTAAAGAGTGTATGAGATAAGTAATGAAACACGGCAGAAAGTGCTGTAATAGAGTCAGAAGAAGACGCCAGCTGAACATTGTCACTTGCCATCTATTTCTACAGGGATGAAATCACTGGCCACTGCAGTTGCCAATTCAACACACCCTGTAAAGACTTCAGAGAGGAGATGAGGAACGAGGCACTCTGTACTCTGGGAACAACTGGCAGAACAGGCCTTCAGAGAGCTAGATACTCTCAGGAGAACACTTTATGAGCCCAAATTTTGCATCTTCTCCTATCTAGAAAAGCTTTAAGATCATTAATAGAGACATCTACTCCTTGTGACTAGCAGTGCCTTTCTGTCAAAATGAGTGCTTAATTAATGCATTCCCCCTTCAGTAAAGTCATATACATTCTGACCAGGTCCTCAACCTCTTCAGACAGTTCCTCAGACCTGTCTGAGAGGTCACTTCCTGGGCTATAATTCTCAATTTTTTTTTCCAAATTAAACCTAAGTCACAACTCTCACAGTATGCGTGTTGTTTTCAGTTGAGTTTTAGGGATGAATAGTAACCAAAAATGCAATGACAAGAAAGATAGGTGGGAAGACAGTGTCATTCTAGGTGAGAAGAGAACTGTTTCTTGCTAAAAGCAAGAAATTCCAAATTTTAAAGCATTAACAGGTGACTAATGTGTTTAGGGGACTGAATTTTAAATGTGTTGAGCAGAATCTCTTTACTATTCACTTGTTCATCCAATGGGTATTTATTGAATACTTATTGTATGCCAGGTACTGTTCTAGATCTCAGAAATACAGTTAATCAATAAGACCAGATTAAGTACCTGAGAAAATACTGTGAATACAACTAATGAAATGGCAAGTTAATTTCAGATAGCCAGAAGTCTTTAAAGAAGATGAAACAGAGTGAAACAGGTAACTTCATCCGTGTACCTTCCCCCTGAAACCGTAAGATAATTTCCTGGACAGAGGCCTCAAATTTGCAAAAAGAAGTCATGAAACATGAGATTTAGAAAGAAGGATGTGACCTGAATGTTTAAGTTCTCAAATGTCAAGTTAAAGGATTTTTCTCAGCTCATGGGGAGCTTCTTATGGGTGAGAAGGTGAAAATAAAGCTGTACTTTATCACAGTGCTACTCAACCCCATGGCCCAGGGATTGGTTCTGACCTATAAACTGTGCATTACAGGTCTACAGTATGACCCTGCCATCATGTCCAGACATTCAAGCCCTAGACTCATTGAACAGGTTACAGATCAGTTTGCCT
The DNA here is from genome assembly GCA_006410875.1 of Neotragus pygmaeus. Classification (NCBI taxonomy): domain Eukaryota; kingdom Metazoa; phylum Chordata; class Mammalia; order Artiodactyla; family Bovidae; genus Neotragus; species Neotragus pygmaeus. The sequence continues at coordinate 753,148 of SJYV01028649.1, read as the reverse complement.
GTTGTAACACTCCAGGATTGAGTTGCATGCTGTGTCATGCACAGTAGAGCCACAAATTGGCTCATGATGTATCAGAAATCAAATAAACAAACAAAAAAAAAGTGCTCCTTGACCACAGGAGGAACATTGCTTTATAGTCATGGCTATATAGTCATGAGGAGCATTGCTTTATAGTCATTTATCAGTCGTCAGGAACTATTGGAGTGTTTCCTGGATGGACCCATTTCATCTTCACCACAAACTCATGAGACTGGGGCCATCCTATCATTATCCCCACTTTGCAGGCGCAGAGCACTGAGATCACCCTGAACCCTATGATTGAGGATGTCCGAGCCACGACTGCAGTCAGGCCCTTCTGGTTCACGCCTCACCATTACCTTTCAGGCTTCCTGTGTCTGTTTCACTCTACCCTGAGTTCCCTGAGATGAAGATCCATTAATTTTTCATTTTTTTGTTCACTTAGCACCAAAATTCAATACAGGTATAATAAACACAGGTTGACTAAATCTGAAAATTCAATGGGGAAAAAAAGAGCATAGGACAGAATGGGAGGGGAACACTGGAGGAGAGGAAAACCTACTATCAAAGTGTGTGATGCTGGCGAGAAACCAAGGACAAATACCAAGTGTTGCTCATGGAAATGAGGAGGAGAAAGACATGAAAAGTAGTAACGCGGAAGAACCCACATATCTTGGTGATAGATTGAATGTGAAAATCAAGGGACAAGAAAATATTGATGGCACCAATACTTGTAAGTGACTAGAAATGCTGAGCCAGGATGAGGGAAGCTCTTAAAAGAAGTCTATGGAACTTCTAGGGAAAGATGTCCAGGGAGAAAATACTCAGTTAGAAGTATTAAAACACCCAAAGAATAGTGCTTTATTTCATGGGCACTGATTTAAACTGTGTAAGAAACTCATGGAATGGTACCAGGATTTCCTTAGGGGCTTGGCAATATGAAATGCCGGGGAGAATTAGGGAGACAGTCCTGAAGCTACACTTGATTAAGTTGAGAAAATGTCATCAATCGGCCATGCCACAGAACAGGGGGTGCGGTGGGACAGGTGAACGTTATCGGAACAGGGCTGAACCATCCTAATCTGTCGCCTGACCCCACCAACACTCTATCTGGAGCAAACTACTCTGAAGTATATCTGATAGACTCCAGCAACCCACAAGCTTGTGTTTTTAAATGGAGAAATCTCTCTCCTTTCTGAAGCTCATGATTTTTCTCAGAGAGCTAGTGCTAGCCTGGATATTCTTGGTTCTTTTTCAGTAAGAATGAGTCTGCTTCACATGAAGGGCCCAGCGTGGATGATTTCCCAGTACCCAGTGTCTATGTCAAAGACGTAGTCTTATCTAGAAAATGAACAGTCATTTAATTATATTATGGTGGCCTATCAAAGGACTAGAGGGGACTTATCTAGCTTTCTACTCTGTTGTACCTGTAATTAGGATGACTGCTGTATTTCCTAAAATCCATCTATTATCCTCCTTCATGGTATTTAACCCAGTAATCTTTTTATTCATTTCAAGTCTCCTTAAATTTAGCAGAATCTCATTTTCCTTCACAGGACAGTTGACGTGGCTCTTTTTCTCTTTACTGACTCATAAATCTTGGCAAGGACACTCAATGGAAAGGAACAGTCATGGAAGGAACTCTGGCTCAGAGGCACTTGGGAAGATGAGACAAGCTAACAGAAGCCTGGCCCATGTCTCTGGGGAAATTTAGCTCAACCCTCTAAGGCTTGGAGGTTAAGAAAAATACTGCCTATGCTAATAGAACCCTTCATTCACAGGGTGAATTTTCTACTCAAGGATAAGATAAGTTTTGAAAGCTGGAAGGGCCAGAGTGGGAAAAGCAAAAATGGCTACTCTATCTAGACTGTGATGAAGAATCTGTATATTTCATTTGCTGGGGTGCTGGGGCAAGACAGCCCTGGAGACACCATTCCTGCAGGTTGGGCTCTTTCCCAGGGGCAATAATTAAATTACTGCCCCTGCCCACTCTTCCGCAGGGAATCAGAAAATGCAAAATTCTGGCTCCTTCTTTTGTGAGCTTGAGGGTTTGACTTCACTCTTGGGTTCAGTTTGCTGATCTGTAAATCAAGCAAAGTCCACTACATTAAACGTGAGGACCCCTTTTATTTGTAATGTTCCACAATCAACTGCCTGTAGGTCCCTCCCTGTGGACCATAACCACAGGAAACTTTGGGGTGCAGGTACCAGGGGTATGAAGCATGAGCAGGAGGACAGTGAAACAGACAAGGGTCTGGGGGGAAACTGGGTACAGAAGCTAGAAGAGAGAGAAAAGGAACGATCTTCATTTCAAGGCATGGGGACTTCTGCTCTTCTCTTTTCTACCTTTAACACTGCAGAAACAATTTGACCCATGTCACATTTTCAAGATTTTCAGAAGCCAAATAATGTATGATATATTTAAATAAGAAAAAAAAATAGAAGAGATAGCTTGAGGGTAAGCTTCCCTTAAAATTAAAAATACAAGAATGTGACAAATTACATATATATGTGTATAATTGAATCACTTTGCCATACACCAGACACTAGTGTAACATTGTAAATCAAACGTACTTCAATAAAAAATAAAATAAATGCTTCTAGGAAAAATGAGGAAAAATCAATTTGAAATTTTCATGAGAGAATGGTGTCCGGAGGGTACCTACAGGCGTGTAATTTTCTTTCAGATCTTGCTCAAATACATATGTAGTCAAGCATCCAACAAATATTTATTGAGCACCTATAATGTGTCAGTACAATTCTAGGCCTAGATGTATAGTTTTGTAGATACGCTTGTGGATCCTGCATCATGACGTAAATCAAACATCTGATTTTCCATTATTCATTTACAGCAACAAACATTTTCTCACATTCTGTGCATTTTGATATGAATATCCATGTGAGTGAGTGAAAGTTGCTAAGTTGTGTCCAACTCTTTGTGACCCCACGGAATTCTCCAGGCCAGAATACTGAAGTGAAGCCTTTCCCTTCTCAAAGGGATCATCACAACCCAGGGATTGAACCCAGGTCTCCCACATTGCAGGCATATTCTTTACCAGCTGAGCTACGAGGGAAGCCCATAAATGTCCTTAGTAGGGAACATATACTGAAATTATGATTTAAAAAACTGATGCATTTTGGGTATTAAAAATAAGCTCAAGTATGGTAAAGCTGCACCCCTCAAAAAGCTCCTATTATTAGGGACTGCTTTAAGAATTCGTCGAATACTTAATTTGGAGAGCCAATCTCAGTGTTCTCCATAGCCCCTCAGACTACAGGAATCAAGTTGCAAGAAAAAAGGCACAAGAAAGACATTCCTATTCAATTTGGTTCAGCAAATATTTTTAAGAACCTCTTCAGGTTTGGAGGTTTGGGAGAGAAAGAGGAAAGAAATGGAACTTTACCGATTAGTAAGAGAAGACAATTTTACAAGCGATTAACTATTTGGCAGACTACACTAAACTCTGTTAGAGTGGCATACACAAAAGGCCACAAGAGAAAAATGAAGAAAAGTCCTTATGACTAGGGATGAGCAAAACTCTGTGAAGTAAGTGGCTTCTGCATTGAACATTTTTAAAACTTGAAAGGACAAAAAACGTGGCGATGCTGGGAAGCAAAAGAAGGGCTGCTAACAGGTCAGAACCTATAGCTATTTCCTGAGCATTGACCTTAATAAGGAACTGAATAGGAGTTTCTTTAAATCTTGACATCCTTGTAAAACAGGTATGTCATCAACTTTATCAGGATCTAGCCAGGGAAAGGAACTGCTTCTAATATAATTTAGCTCATCCCTGGTGTCATGATTGGTAAAGAATCCACCTGCCAATGCAGGAGTCACAAGAGAGGTGAGTTTGATCCCTGGTTAGGAAGATACCCTGGAGTAGAAAATGGCACCCCACTCCAAAATGCTTGCCTGGGAAATTCCATGGGCAGAGGAGCCTGGTGGGCTACCGTCCATGGGGTTGCAAAGAACTGGACACGACTGAGCTACTGAGCACACACACACACAATGTTTATAACCAAGGGCATTTAAAGGGGGAAACTGAGGCAGCACAAACACTGGCCAAAGCAGGAAAGCAATGAGGAATGTAGAAAGGAAGGTGGAGTGATAGGAGCCTGGCCATGGGCACACTCTCTGAGGCTGAATCCCAAAGGAGACTCAGCAGCTCTAGGGGATGCACCTCAGGATAAGCAAGGGCCCCAGCAGCCTCCCTGATGCTCCATCCTGCCTACCACCGTCTCCTGCCAGCATCTCCCTGTGGCCAAGCCCAGTCAGAAGCCAGCTGACCTGACCACCTGGGAATCTGCCACCCGCGGGGTGAACAGATCAGAAATGCTTCTGAGCCACAGCTGATACACATTTTCTTTGCTGATGAGAGCCACAGCTGATACACATTTTCTTTGCTGATGAGACATTCAAGCACAGATAAGATGGAGGTGGCCTGACCCACGCCTCTCAGTGGAGTTGGTACTGGGATTCAGTCCTGTCTCCAAGTCTGATTTTCTCCGAATGTCAGCTCCACGAATGTCCACTGTACTCATTTATGACCAACAGAGGTGCTTTGGTGAAAGAATCAAAGGCCATTCATTCGAAAGAATTGACATTCACCTGAACTGCTTGGGAATTTCTTGAAGGAAAGGAAGCTATGACTTGATGAACTAGAAAACAAGCCTTGAAACCTCTTGGTAAATGCTAAGGAAGATGGAAGAAAATACATTCCTCTCCCATGCGTGTCCCTCCACATACTGCTCAGCTTTTGCAGACTGCACAGGAAAAGGAGAACCTAGGTTAAAAAGGCTCAAAAAAGAGGCCATCACGGCCCAGGCAGGAGCTAGTGGAAAATGTCAGTGGAACCAAAGCTTCATCTTTGTGTCCAGATGCCATTAAGCCTGGACCACGTGATGATGTCACCCAGCTTGGCTAGATCTCCATGGCCTTCTTCCCCTCCCGGGCAAGTAATGACGGCAGCACCTGACACTCTCATGATACTTTGTTCCTGACACCTGTAGACAAGCTGGGGTTTCCCTGGTGTCCTGGTCAAAAACACGCCTGCCAGTGCTGCAGACACAAGAAACGCAGGCTCTATCTCTACATCAGANTGCCATTAAGCCTGGACCACGTGATGATGTCACCCAGCTTGGCTAGATCTCCATGGCCTTCTTCCCCTCCCAGGCAAGTAATGACGGCAGCACCTGACACTCTCAGGATACTTTGTTCCTGACACCTGTAGACAAGCTGGGGTTTCCCTGGTGGCGTGGTCAAAAACACACCTGCCAGTGCTGCAGACACAAGAAACGCAGGCTCTATCTCTACATCAGAAAAATCCCCTGGAGGAGGGCAAGGCAACCCACTCCAGTATTCTTGCCTGGAGAATCCCATGGACAGAGGAGCCTGGCGGACTACAGTCCATGGGGTCACAAAGATTCGGATACGATTGAAGCATCTTAGCATAACACATAGACAACCTGAGCTTGGTGTGTAGACCCTCACAACATGATCCATGTGGGAGCAGGAGGGGAAAAAAGGAGTCTAATTTGCAGGTTAAGACTACCAGGCACTGAGAGGTTAAGTGACTTACCCTGGGGTCCCACAGAGACCCAGCAAGGAGAAACGAATAAAGGGAGGGCTCTCAGTTCAGGGCTCTCTTCTGCCACTTCAGACAACCTCAGAGAGGGAAAACAGCACGCCTATGGAGAGGCTCGGGTCCAGCAGCCCCTCATTACAGTGCAGAGATAAATGTAACGCTTATTAGCACTTCTCCCTGAGCACCTGCCCAGCAGAGGAAGCAGGCAGGCTGGAGAGATGCCCTCGATCCTCATTAACCATTTATCATTGGGTTTCTTTCCATTTCTTCCTCTACAGATAAGAGGATGTTAGAGACAGAAAATCCTCAAGCTATCAGACTTCCTGTGGATGGGAACAACAACAAAAAAACATGAACCAACAAAGTAACTGCTGGAAATCATGTGACAAATTAGCAGACTATCATTTCACTCCCTCTGCCTGGAATATATTCATGTCCACAAAAGTTAAATAACTCTGAGCAGGGTGGATGTGGAGATCCCAAATTTCAGTGTTTGCCCATTTCCATGGCAAATCCCCACAGCTCAACCAAGGATTGATTGGCTAACCTCTTGCGAAAAATTGGCTGTCATGAGCCATAAGCAAGCGTACCCCAAATCCCCAATTTCAGTTGCCATAGATCAAAACTCAAAGCCTTTCTCAAGATTTCAGCTTAAAGGCTAAGCACAGTGCCGAGCATGTGGTCGGTGCCTGCCCAATGTCATTTCAAGAAATCAAGTGCGTAGAATTTCACCTCAGCAAAGGAGCCCTTCCCAAAGTCTGTTCTGACAGCTAAAGCTTTGTCTTATGTAACCTTACATGGGATTTTTATGTTTCTTTTACAGAATTTTTTTACCTTTAAAAATCTACATTATTCAGCATTTATTCAACACTTAAACATCTGGTACATATTTCATCTCCTGAGCTAAATGTTAAACTTCTTGAGTATATCCCTGAAGGATCCTTGACTGGGTCTTGCATATGATCAACACCCAATAAAAGTTGGATGAATGAATTCTGATGAATCAAGGCTTGCCCTGATCTGCTTACAACTGAAAATAACTCAACAATGCTCTAAAAGGGGAAACTTTGATATGTTAATGACTTAAGCTATGGTGTGCCTACAGGAAAAATGAACACAAGTTGGCTGTCTTGATAAAACTGCACTCCTTACCAGGGCAAGACAGCAGAAGAAGCTTTTCTTTACCAGGGAAAAGCATTCCAGGGCAGTTACTGTACAGAAAGAAGTTATCATGTGACTGCTCTCTTGCCTCTTATTAGATGCTTCTGTGAGTGCCCCCTTCATTGACTACTACCCCTTTCTGTGACTTCAGATAAAATGGCATGAGAGTAAGATTGGGCAGGGGCTCACAGCAGGTATTGAATACAACATTGGCTCCAATTCTTCTGGCTGGGGAATGCAGACCAGGATTCTGGTTGGAAGAGAGTGGAGAACATACAAAGTTTTCTAAACTAATAGTAATGCCATTGCAAGAATACCTTTGTATTAACACTTTCAGAATTACTGTATCCAACGTGAAGTATATTTATTAGTATTTCAGACATTATTCCTTAGACAAAGAGAAGTAAAAGAATGTTAAAGTTTTGTTCATTGGAAAAGATCCTGGTGCTCAGAAAGATTGAAGGCAAAAGGAGAAGGGGGCAGCAGAGGATTAGATGGTTAGAAAGCTTGAGGATGAGATGGTTAGAAAGCTTCACTGACTCAATGGACATGAATTTGAATTTGAGCCAACTCTGGTAGATAGTGAAGGACAGGAAGCCTGGCGTGCTGAGGTCCATGGGGTCACAAAGAGTCAGACACCATTTAGTGACTGAAAAACAACAAAAAGTTTTGTTACAGAAAGACTTGAAATCTGAGCAGTTGAAATATTTGCAGGTAGGCAAACGAATATAATTGATACTGAAAGGGTTTTCTGCTCGTACAGAATATTCAAGAAAATTATTTGAACGTTCAAAATAGAAGATATCTGGTTAAAATTACAGTATTTCCTTCTTATTTTAATTTAAACTCTAGTATATGATTTTTTTCCTGAGCAAATTCCCTTCTTTGGAAATATCAGTACATAGTATTTGATTGTTGCTTATATTATTTTTTATCATTGCCTGGCTTCATATCATAAAATACTCTATAAAGCCTCCATTTAATCTCTGCAATTAGTCTTATTTCAAATTCTATGGAAGAAGTGCTTTGCGTTATTGTAAATATTCTACTACAGAATCCCTTCTGTCCACATACTTTCTCAGTTAAGAATGTTATCAAACTGTTACTCGCCATGTCTTGGACAGTGGGGGTCCTATTTTTACCCAACACATTTTATTCCATGGAGTCGTATCAACACTGAATGCAAGTCTGTGATATGGAACCAGACGGTGTTTGAACTTATGCAACCCTGGTGAGATTGACAGTGGTGCTGGAATAAAAGGTTTTAGGGGGAGAAAAAGCAAACAGCCCATGCAGAGACTCGGTGCCAAAGACTATATTTTAAAAACTTGTTTAGGTGTGTCTCTCAAACCCATGGCTTTGGTGAGAGAGCTTTCAAAGAGCAGTGAAGGCAAATAATGTCTGGATAGTTTCTGCATTCAAGGGGCATCCACATCTGCAGAAAGACTTTAAGTGAATTTTAATTCTTGTTAACTTGATTGATTAAACATGTTAAGTGAAGCGAAGCTTATATTACCCCCTTGTTGATGCTGTGAATACTGCATAGTAGATAGTGTCTTATTTTTGATACATAAATGAGGTTTGAGAATTGATGCTGATGGAGGATTATGATTGAGAATATTGAGTTTAAAGTTGCCTTCGTAGAGTTCATCAGTGAGCTCAGCATGTATATTGCAGGAAGAAATATGTTCCAATGACTGTGACATCCTCCAGAATGCTGTTTGGTGCAGTTCTGAGTTTGGGGCATGAATAATTTTTATATGGTTGTTAATGTTGAAAATTCTTAAAACTATTTTTTTTTTTAAAGAAGGAAATCAACTGCTCCCACTTTGACTTTAGAAGCTGAGATTCAGAGCATTTAGGTAATTTGTCCAACATCCCACAAATAGTAAGAGAACTAGGATCCAGGTCAGTTGGTGTTTCCATATTACCAATCCCTCAAGGACTTTCTTTCCCATGCCATATATACAGAGCATGTTATGCTCCCCCCCCCACCCCCCGTTTTTCCTGCTCCATTTGCAGTCTCTCCAAGTTCTCCTGTTCTGCGGCTACACCTCCATGGCTCCTATTGTTGGGTCTATCGGTTAAGGAGTATTGCTTGAAACGTCACAGGAAAGTAATAGGACACAGGCATACGCCATCATCCTGAGCATAAGCAGTTGGGCTGTGAAGGGGCAGATCACCCAATAAGATCAGTCAGTTATTTTTAAGAGACTGATATTAATGAAGGAAGAGTAAAAGGCACCTGGTCTCATGAGAGTGTGATCTACAAGTACTACATAAACTGACATTTCTAGATGTCGTTTTTTCTAGTCTGGAGAGATCTTGCTGAAACTGAAGCCAATGTAAAAGGCGGCCAAATAAAGAATCTAGGAAGCTGAAGATATCAATTAAGTCTCTTGATTCAGCTATCCCTGAAGCTGTTAAGTCCTAAGGTGTTGGATTATTAAAGCTAAAATGTCCCTTGCATTGCTACTCATTTGCTACTTCACTGCAAATTTTCTGCTGGTTACTTCACCTCTGCATTGGATAGTTCTCGTGCTCTGTCGCCTATCACCTACATTAAGCCTTTCTTCTTGTTGTAGCCATCAGTTCTAGGTGGGTAAACCTCAAAGCATCTGGAAAGTGTTACTTCACCTCCATGGGGAATCTCTCACTTTTTGTCGTGGGCTATCTCTGTCTCAGAGAGAGCTTCTAGGAGCCATGACTCACAAACCTTGAAATACAAGGGAACTTCCATCCCATGGGGGATACAGGGGCAGCTGGAGACGGGCTGCTGGATCGCCGCTTCTTTTTTCCATCACTTAGACAGTCAGTTGAGAGCTATTTTCTTCACTCCTGAGAAGGTCTGGTACTACTTGTCCAGTGGATGTCAGTTAGACAGTCCACCGGATCCTGATTTCCCTCATTCCTTGGCATCACTTCTCAAAGTAAACCATCTCAGTGCACACTTGTGTTTTGAGGTCTGCTTTCTTAGAGAAACCAGATGAAACACCTCCTAGTGGCATTCAACAGACTCCATTAACCCCTTCTTGGAACTCCCTCCTCCCTTCACTACTGGGGTGTATTTTTCCTGGCTTTGCTTATTGCTTTCTGACCCCTCTTTAGCATGTCCTTCATGAGGTTCTTGTCCTTTTTAAATGACAGTACCGCCCAGGACTCTGTGCCCAATCATTGTCTCTTCTACACGCTAGAGCCCGCCCACATCCATGGCTTCACCAATCACTTACAATCATCCCTGCGTCTCCATTCCAGACGCACATGAATAAGCAAATGTGTCCCTGACTCTCAGAGCAAACGGCACATCAGACCATGCTGTTTATGTTTCATTTTGCATTAATTTGATGCCCAGAATTGAGTTAGTAACACAGACATGATAGGCAATGAAATAAATGCATTTCATTCCTTGTTATCTCGAACCCCAATGCCTTAAAGGGACTATATACTTCACAACTGCACGATTACTGAAGAGTTGTTACAGCCCTTGTCTAAAATATTAGTTCTACAAGTTCTCCTTGTCTAAAATATTATTTTATCTTTAGGAAGTTTGGAATTAATTTTATAATGCCACTTAGGAATTCTAAGAGAGCAAAGATTTTCTGCAGCCATTCTTAGTGGCACTCATAGTTTCTTCATGAAGACAATCAGGAGGATGGGGAGAAGAATGCATGTTGAAATCTGTGCTGCTGTGTTGTTTGACTCCAGCTACATCTTTCAACCCCTGCAGTCTCCCTGAGTCACTAAACTGGTGTAGATTTTGTTTCTGGAGTTAGTTACCAAGTCCCAGGTTACTGGGATCCTGAAATTCCTATAAACCCTATACAACATAATACAACTTAAGTCCTAGACTCTGAATACCACCTGGAATAGAATTGTATGGGACTAGAAGAGCTTAATTGAGCCCACAACTCAGTTTTCTTCAATGATCTATAAAGACAGACCCCAACCCATCAACCCTATTCTCTACCACATGTCTCCAGCAGGATCTCAGCCCCAGGGGAAAAATGAACTTGAGGTTAACTGAGTAGCTAGGCGCTCAGTAGCTGGAAAGATGTGTGTTTATGCATCTTGTCAATGATTTTTCCCCCCACTCCCAAGGTGTTAGTTCCTGAACGCAGTCACTTTACAACCAATTGTTATCTGCATAATGGAAATTCAAACCATGTTTCCTAATTAATCTATTGTGTTCTGTCTAATTTGCATGATAAATTGTAGGAGCAATGCCTTGTAAGTGCCTTTCTCTGGGGCCAGGGTTGTTAGAAACCTGCTTCCGCAAAGTGTCTCTACAGGGGAGAAGCTGAGACAACTTCCAGCACTGCCACCTTGTCGCCTGGGGTGCCTCTTCTCTGGCTGTTTAGAGGTGAACAGATCCTGAATCTTAAAGTCTCTGCTCAGGCCTGTGTTCTCAGTACTGAACAGGTGAGCACAGAGCCGTAGCAAACTGATAGGGACTGGCTACACTAGGATGTTCTAACATCTGCTCCTAGGACCTGTGGCTGGATTTGAAGAGAGAATTTGGTCCTGCCTCATAATAAACCATTCATGTGGCTCAAAACCCTTTCTTCCAGAAAGCAGGATGTGAGGTGGGAGTGAGAGTATGGCAGGAGACAGAAGTTTCCTACTTTTATGCTTCTTTAAAAAAAATTTATATTGGAGTATAGTTACTTTACAATGTTGTATTCATTTCTACTGTACAGGAAAGTGAATCAGCCATACATATACATGTATCCCCCCCTTTTGGACTTCCTTCTCACTCAGGTCATCACAATGCATTAAGTAGAGTTTCCTGTCCTATGGAGTAGGTTCTCATTAGCTATCTATTTTATATATAGTATCAACAGTGTATGGGCTTCCCAAGTAGCACCGTGGCAAAGAACCCGCCTGAAAATGCAGGAGGTTCAGGTTTGATCCCGGAGTCAGGAAGATCCCCTGGAGTAGGAAATGAGAACTCACTCTAGTATTCTTGCCTGGAGAATCCCATGGACAGAGGAGCCTGGCGGGCTACAGTCCATGGGGTTGCAGAGTTGGACACGACTGAGCATGCACCTGCACACATGCATCAGTAATGTATCACCTCCCGATTCCTCCCACTGCCTGCCTCTTTCCATCTGAGTATCCACATGTTTGTCCTCTACCTCTGTGTCTCTATTTCTATTTCGCAAATAAGATCATCTATACCATTTTTCTAGGTAGAGGTGTGGATGGACCTAGAATGTCATAGAGTGTAAAGTCAGAAAGACAAACACCATGTAATCATGCACATATGTGAACTCATGCTTCTTCACACTCAACTTCCAACTAATCATCAAAATCACGACTCAAGCGCACCTGCCAGTTTATGGTTCCAGCGCCTTTACCTCCAGGGAAGCAGGTTTGCACCGAGAGCTCTGTTCTCCAATGAGTCCAAGAAAAGTCATTGAGTTTGTCCAGTTTTTTTTTTCCCTTTGTTTTAAGGGTGAGAATAGCAACTTCTAAGCTCTTAATATGCCACAGCTGCAACAAGAAGTCTTAATATTCAATTTCATCTTTTTGTCATATCTGTGCTGCTGAGATCTTAGCCTTCTTTGCCAAGGAAGCAAAGTCATTGTGTCTGGCTTAGTGTAAATAACACAGTGCCAGCAGATCTGTGCTCTAGATTTTTCTCCTGTGAAAGTACATCAAGGTCTCCATTTGTTAAACAAGAATAATCATCCAGAGAATGGCATAACAAAATAGAAAATACCAGCTGTTTACATAGGATCTGGACAGTCCATAGTTTCATCATGCATTGCTAGTGGGAGAGTAAATGCATAATCCACTTTGGATAACTGTTAAACAGCTTATTCTAAATGTAAAAGCATGCAGGTACCCTATTATGGCCCAGTGATTTTACTCCTAGTTATATACCCAGTAAAAAAAAAACCAAACAAAACCTGTAAGAGAACAGGTTCCACAGTATTCATAATAACCCTGAACTGAAAAAAGCTCAAATGTCATTAGATTGGTAAATCAATGGTGGTGTATTCACACAACAGAATAGTAAGCAACAACAACAAGGATAAATCTCACAAACATGATGCTGAGTGAGAGAACTGAAACAAAAAGTAGTACCTATTGTATAATTTCATTTATCTGTAGTCTAAGAAGAGTCCAAATTAAACTATGGTACTAGACTAGGAACAAGGCTACCTATAATGTCGAAGGTTCTCCATCTTTGCACGTTCTGTCATGTTCAATTCTTTGCAACGCCATGGACTGGAGCCTGCCAGCCTCCTCTGTCCAAGAAATTTTCCAGGCAAGGATACTGTAGTGGGTTGCTATTTCCTACTCCAGGGGATCTTCCTGACCCAGGGATCGAACCCATATATCTTGTGTCTCCTGCATTAGTAGGAGGATTCTTTACCACTCTGCCACTTCGGAAGGTAATGTTGAAGGTATTGATTAAATGGGTATAAAGAAAAGCATGTGGGATGCTAGGAATGATCTGTTCCTTGAACTGTTTACATGAAATATTCAGTATGTGAGAAACTAGCTGCAGACTTAGGATCTGTGCATTTCTTATATGTATATTATTGATGAAAAAAGTTTATAGAAACATGAATAATGAAGCCTTATTTAGCAATTTTGCTTGGTTCTCGTTAGGTTCTCATGGCANAAATATTCAGTATGTGAGAAACTAGCTGCAGACTTAGGATCTGTGCATTTCTTATATGTATATTATTGATGAAAAAAGTTTATAGAAACATGAATAATGAAGCCTTATTTAGCAATTTTGCTTGGTTCTCATTAGGTTCTCATGGCAATGTATATAAAATTCCTTGAAAAATCCAGACACTATAATAATCCACTGAATTACTTCTGCCACCATCATCACCATTTACTTAACATCCTATGTATAAACAGTGTAATCCCAAGTAGTTGTCACCTTTCTAAGTCAGAGAAGATTCTAACTTACTTACATTTACCTGAGAAGAAACTAGAAATCTGAATTCAGTTTGAATTTTCTCAGTACTTAGGCTCCTGGATTTTCTGTTTTTACTGAAACATTTTATAGAACCAAAGGGTAATCTAAAGCCAATGTAAAAAATGACTATCAGAGTTACCGCACACAAGTCTCCTCATTAGAGAAGACCTCATTGGATAAGAAATACAGCCCTTCCCTGAGCTGCAGGCTAAGGCCTGCACACGTGAGTCATTATGGTCATGCCACAGTCCCTGCAGTCTCCCTCTTTGGTTTATTATTTGGAGGCTATTTGGATAACTCCTGGTGTTCATACCAACCTTCAGAGAACATCTGATCCTCTGTGCAGATTTTATCTTGTACCCCTCATTTCAATATTCTCTAATCTATGGAACTGCTCTTAAAATGGTTCACTCTGCAGACAAAAATCCAAGCCCTTTAAAAGAAGGGAGAATGTGTTAGATCAAGGCTACAAACAACAGGGAATGCTTGTACTGGAGGAGAAAATGAACTAATGGAATGCAAAAGTGCATGATCTAGATAGTAATTTTTAGCAGTAAGATAATATCTTGATGGCTTCTCACAATAGATTGGAAGTGCCGTGGAGTCAGGAACAAGACAGCATACTGGCCATTGTGCATTAGTAACACTGACATTTATCCATAGATCAGGTGAATGAATGTGATAGCTGATGGACAGAAGAATGGTACTAATATGGTTATACCTCTCATGACAACGTCTTACTAGGCCATTCCTAGGAGCAAGTGTTAGGAAATAAGGGGAAAATATCTGATAAAAGTGATTCAAGACAACACATAGAATGGGAGGAAGTTTGCAAATCAAGTCTCTGATAAGGATATATATATCTAGAAATGTTAAGAATAAGTACAACTCACTTATAAAAAGACGATCTAATTTTTAAAACACTGAGCAGATTTTAACAGACATTTCTTCAAAGAAGGTATACAAATGAGGATAAGTATATGAAAAGACTCCCAACCTCATTAGCCATCAGAGAAAGGCAAATCAAAACCACAGGGAGATACTACTTTATACTCACTAGCAACGTTATAATCCAAGAGACAGAAATAACAGGTGTTGGTGAGGATATGAAGATACTGAAATCCTTATACATGGCTGGGGGAAAGTAAAATGGTATGGCTGCTTTGGAAAACATTCTGACAGTTCATTAAAAGTCATATGGCACAGTAACTCTACTCTTATGTATAGACACAAGAGAGAGAAAAATATACGCCCTTACGAAAACTCGTACACAAATGTTCATAGCAGAATTATTCATAATAGACAAGAGTAGAAAAATGCCAATGTTTGTCACTTGATCAGTGGATAAACGAAATGTGGTATATCCATATAATGGAAGGCTATTAGCAATTTTAACAATGGAATACTGATAGATGTTGCAGCTATGGATGAACCTTAAAAACATGATGCTCAGTGAAAGAAGACAGACTCGAAAGACCACCTATTATATGATTCCATTCATATATAATATCCGGAATAGGATAAAAAAGCAGACAGTAGATTAGTGGTTGTATAGTGCTGGGAGGCTGAGGGCATGGGGGTAATGACTAAGGGAAATGGACTTCGTATGGGGGTAATCAAATGGTGTCAGCTGATTGCGGGATAGATGAAGAGTTTGTGAATACCCTCAAAGACACTAAATTGTAGACTTTAAATGAGTGAATCACATGGTTTGTGAATTGTATCTCAATAAATCTGTTAAAAATAAATTGAAATTATGATGATTGAGATGGGAGGAAGAAGCACTTTTGAGAAATAGAAAAAGCAATAGAAGATAGTAAAAGAATCAATGAAAAAGATTTCATGTGTGTAATTAGCTGTTTTGTCTACAAAGGGCCTCGCCTCAGTTTAATCTTTGACACTAAGGGTAAGAATCTGATTCCTCCTAAAATTTAGGATTCATTTTCCCTGAATATATGCAAATTGTAAATGGAGAAAGAAAATATGAATAAATCAGGAAATGTAAAAATAAATCATAACAAAAGTCCCTTTAGTGCCGATTCTAATTTAATCAATATGCAAAACGAGAATATCTCAGAGAAAAACATTAACTTCTCCGGGAAAGGCAGCTTCTGGCCGGTCCACAGCAATCACACATCCCTTTTGCCAGGATGTATTTTCCTTCTCCAGGTAGGTCTCTCAAATAGCCCTCAAATATTCCATTAGAGCATTTCCCTTCATGCACCCCTTTGTAGTTCAGTCATTGTTGCTGATACAATACCAACAGGAGACCTTTTCTTTAAGCCAGACTTCTGCATATTATTAAAATGTAAGATAAAGAACAACATGTCTCCACATCTGACAGTTTCAAGTCATTTTAGCAGATGTGTCTGCCATTGTTCCCTGTTTCTTTCATAAGTAAAATGTCTGCAGAGGAATGACAAAGCACTCTTTCCTGTCTCTTAGCTTAAAAAATATAAAACTCCTAGCATTTATTAGACAACTCCAAATGTTAATCTGATAGTAAAAATTTTAAAACCTTCCATAGAGATCCTTGGGGCTTTTCTGCTCTAGAATTAAGAACTTTGTGTTCTTACTATGAAAACCTACGAAACTTTGAGACAATGAACCATAATTTTGATTGCCATCCAGCAGGATACCCTACTGGGGTCACTCAGACTCTCAGTCTGCTCTGCTCTCCTGCCAGGATGGTACATAAATCTTTCCCTACCTCCTCGAACCTACTCTATTTTATGTATGCTGCTAAGTTGCTTCAGTCGTGTCTGACTCTGTGCAACCCCAGAGACGGCAGCCCACCAGGCTCCCGTGTCCCTGGGATTCTCCAGGCAAGAACACTGGAGTGGGTTGCCATTTCCTTCTCCAATGCATGAGAGTGAAAAGTGAAAGTGAAGTCTCTCAGTCTTGCCCGACTCTTAGCGACCCCATGGACTGCAGCCTACCAGGATTCTCTGTCCATGGGATTTTCCAGGCAAGAGTACTGGAGTGAGTTGCCATTGCCTTCTCCGATTTTATGTATAAGGGCGTGCAAATTCTGAATGATAATGAGATTAAAGCTAGTAAACTGATGTAACTATTTACTGATACTGTCTAAATAGAGCTGAAGGTTAGAAAGGACCTAAAGCAACATAAGTTCCAATCATATACTGATGCCATTTGAATACCCTCCATCAAATGTATAGTTGAATTCTTTAACCAAAGAGAAGCAGTTAATTTCATTTCTATAGAGTTTCATTGATTTAAAGTGCTTATAAATAGTGAAAATTAGGTTTATTATCTTGGGAAAGAGAAGTCTCTTCAGTCGTGTCTGACTCTTTACGACCTCACGGACTGTAGCCTGCCAGGTTCCTCCATCCATGGGATTCTCTAGGCAAGAATACTGGAGTGGATTGCCATTTCCTTCACCACTGGATCTTCCCGACCCAGGGATCGAACCTGGGTCTCCCGCATTGCAGGCAGATTCTTTGCCGTCTGAGCCATTATCTCAGAATCATACATAAAAACAGCCCATGCATTCTTCTATCTTACTTAATATCACCTTACTGAATTTTCACAAAAGTACACACTTTTCCATTTGTTTCTTTGGACTCCTAAATCTCTTTACTTCAAAGCTATTACTCACGCAGGAATAATCCCTCCTTCTTTCAAATATTTGGTACTTAAGGTTTTAGAATTCCACTCAACATTTGCCTCTGAATGTGCCCCTGGTAAGGCTATTTCTCTCTTAATGTGTGATATTCAGATGACTCCTGGAGTGGGATATCAGGACAAAGTAGAAGAAAATCACCACTTGTCTATAATGGTATCCATGGAACATAGAATACATTTATTCATTTTCTGTGGTAACATAGGTTTGTAACATTGTATATTTCACGTGTGCAAAGTACTCTTGCCTGGAAAATCCCATGGACGACGGGAGCCTGGTGGGCTGCAGTCCATGGGGTCACTAAGAGTTGGACACTATTGAACAACTTCACTTTCACTTTTCACTTTCATGCATTGGAGAAGGAAATGGCAACTCACTCCGGTGTTCTTGCCTGGAGAATCCCAGGGTTGGGGGAGCCTGGTGGGCTGCCGTCTATGGGGTTGCACAGAGTCGGACACGACTAAAGTGACTTAGCAGCAGTAACAGCAACAGTATAATTAGATTGCTGAATACGCTACAGTGAGCTCATCATCAAAAGTCCAGTTTCCATCCATCACCGTATAAGCGATCCCCTCTACCCATTTTGTCCTCCCCACCTGCCCTCTTCTCTGGTAACCACCAACTCGTTCTCAGTATCTATGTGTAATGTTGGTTCATTTTTTCGAAAACTTTTATTCTTCACGTACGAGCAAAATCATACAGCAGTTGCCTTTCTTTGTCTGACTTACCCCACTTCACCTAATACCCTCCAGGTCCATCCATGTTGTTGCAAATGGAAAGATCCCACCTTTTTTATAGCAGAGGCTATGGTTTTTCCCGTGGTCATGTATGGATGTGAGAGTTGGACTGTGAAGAAGGCTGAGCGCTGAAGAATTGATGCTTTTGAACTGTGGTGTTGGAGAAGACTCTTGAGAGTCCCTTGGACTGCAAGGAGATCCAACCAGTCCATTCCGAAGATCAGCCCTGGGGTTTCTTTGGAGGGAATGATGCTAAAGCTGAAACTCCAGTACTTTGGCCACCTCATGTGAAGAGTTGACTCACTGGAAAAGACTCTGATGGTGGGAGGGATAGGGGGCAGGAGGAGAAGGGGACGACAGAGGATGAGATGGCTGAATGGCATCACTGATTCGATGGACATGAGTCTGAGTGAACTCCGAGAGTTGGTGATGGACAGGGAGGCCTGGTGTGCTGCAATTCATGGAGTCGCAAAGAGTCGGACACAACTGAGCAACTGAAATGAACAGAACTGAATATTCTGTTGCTATGTATATATGTACATACACACATTCAACCACATATATACATGTCTTCATCCATCCATCCCATCAGTGAGCAATTAGATTGCTCTCATATGTAGGCTGTCATAAATAACACTGCAAGGAACATAGAGGGGCACTTATCTTTTTTAAACAGTACTGTTGTATTTCTCAGATACATACCCAGAGGTAGAATAGCTGGGTTATATGGTAGTTCTATTCTTAAGTTTTTGAGGATTCTCCATACTGTTTTCCATACTGATTGTACCAATCTATGTTACAGCCAACTGTGTATAAGTGTTACCTTTTCCCCACACCCTTTTCAACATTGACAGAAAGATAAGTAGTAACAATTCCAACCAGGATGAGGTGGTATCTTGTTTTGGTTGTGATCATCATTTCCCTAGTAATTAGTGATGTTGAACACCTTTTCACAAGCATCTTGGTAATCTGTCTGTCTTCTTGGTAAAAATTTTTATTTCAATCCTTTGCCCATTTTTAATCAGGTTGCTTTGGTTGCTTCAAGTTTTATGAGTTTTTTATATACTTGGGATATTAATTCTTTATCAAATATATGACTTGCAAATATGTTTTCCCATTCAGTAGGTTGTCTTTTTGTTTAGTTGATGGTTTCTTTTTCTGTGCTTCCTGGGGTACAGGCTTCCCTGGTGGCTCAGACAGTAAAGCATCTGCCTGCAATGCGGGAGACCTGGATTCAATCCCTGGGTCGGGAAAATCCTCTGGAGAAAGAAACGGCAACCCACTCCCGTACTCTTGCCTGGAAAATCCCATGGATGGAGAAGCCTGGTAGGCTACAGTCTATGGGGTTGCAAAAAATCGGACAAAACTGAGCAACTTCACTTTCACTTTTCTGTGCAGAAGCATTTAAGTGTGATATAGTTCCATTTGTTTAATTTTGCTTTTGTTTGCCTTACCTGAGCAGATATGCTCAGAAAAATATTGCTGAGACCAATATTGAAGAGATAACTGCCTATGTTTTCTTCTAGAAATTCTATGGTTTCAGGTCTTGCATTTAAGTCTTTAATCAATTTTGAGTTAATTTTTGTGTATGATGTCATATATCAACCTAATTGCATTCTTTGGCATCTAGTTTTTAGTTTTTCTAGCACTATTAACTGAAGAGACTATGCTTTCTCCCTTGCATATTCTTTGCACTTTGTCATAAATTAATTGTACATATATGTGTGAATTTATTTCTGGGCTTTGAATTCTATTCCATTGATGTGTGTCCCTGGTTTTTCAGCCAATGCTGTACAGTTTTGGTTACTATAGCTTTGTAGTATAATTTGATACCAGGGAGTATGATACTGCCAGCTTCACTATTTTCCTTCAAGGAAATTGGTTTGGCTATTCAGGGTCTTTTATGGTTTCATATGAATTTTAGGATTTATTTTGTATTTCTGTGAAAAATATAATTGGGATTTTGATGGGGATTATAGTGAATTGTAGATTGCTTTAAGTAATATGAACCTTTTTCACAATGTTAATTCTTCCAACCCATGAGAATTGAATATCTTTTCCTTTTTGTGTGTCTTCAATTTTTTTTCAACATCTTCAGTTTATAGATCTTTCAATTCCTTGGTTGAATTTATTCCTACATTTTCTTTCTATATCTCCATACATATATATTATGAAATTATATTTTCTTGATTAATTGCCTCCTTTGTCTTTATGTAATGTCCATGTTTATCTCTTGCTACCTGGCACAGTGGTAAAGAATTTGCCTGCTAATGCAGGAGACACAGGAGATGTGAGTTCAATCCCTGAGCTGGGAAGATTCTCCACAGTAGGAAATGGCAACCCACTCTTGCTTGGCAAATTCCATGGACAGAGGCCCCTGGTGGGCTACAGTCTGTGGGCTTGCAAAAAGTCAGACATAACTGAGTGACTAGGTGTTTTCACACACAAGACACACACTTCTTTTTTTTTATAGCTTAAATTCTATTCTGTCTGATATGAGTATGGCTTTCTCTACTTTCTTTGGACTGCCATTTGCCTTCCATCCCTTCACTTTGGGACTATGTTTGTCTTTAGAACAGAGATGACTCTCTCAAAATAATACAGTATGTTTTCTGACAGCACATAACCTTCATTAGTTATGGAAATTTGTGAATCCAACTGATAGAGGATTGGACATGGCTGTCATTAAAAAAAAGTCAGTGAGCTACAAGAAAACTCAGAAAGGCACTTCACTGATCTCAGGAACAAAATTGATGAATGAAGGGAATAATTTGCCTAAGAGATTAAAACACTAAAAAAGAATCAAATTCTGGAGCTGAAGAACTCAATAAATGAGATGAATGATACAATAGAAAGCACTGGAAATGCCTATATATAATATAGTATTTATTAATATATAAACTATATATTATATATTATAATCAAACTATATATACATACATACATACATATATATATATATATATATATATATATATA
>SJYV01028649.1:670415-722846 GCA_006410875.1 Neotragus pygmaeus | reverse complement strand
CAAGGAGATCCAACCAGTCCATTCTGAAGGAGATCAGCCCTGGGATTTCTTTGGAAGGAATGATGCTAAAGCTGAAACTCCAGTAATTTGGCCACCTCATGCGAAGCGTTGACTCATTGGAAAAGAGTCTGATGCTGGGAGGGATTGGGGGCAGGAGGAGAAGGGGACGACAGAGGATGAGATGGCTGGATGGCATCACTGACTCGATGGACGTGAGTCTGAGTGAACTCCGGGTGTTGGTGATGGACAGGGAGGCCTGGCATGCTGTGATTCATGGGGTCGCAAAAAGTGGGCCACGACTGAGCGACTGAACTGAACTTAGCAAGTGGTACCCACATACCTAACCCGCACAGTGCTGCCATCCCCTGTGTTTCCCTCTGTTCCGGGAAGGCATGGGCCTTGCCAGCCACACTGGTCAATCATCTGCACATCTTGCATCCACAGTAGCAGCACATCACACTGGGCTAAAACACTTAAGGGACTGGAGGCCTGTGTCAGTACTTAGGAAGCAGGGTTTCTGATAAACTACATTTTCTGCTCAACACAGAGTTAACAAGTTCAATGCTTGATGCTAGAAAATCTTTCAAATAATGCTTAAGCCCATTCTTCCATGTCAATGGACAGGCTAGTAATGGGAATTGAACCCTTTCTTGGTGGTCTTGGAAGCCAGAGGTCCTGTAGTCTCTAATTCATCTGAACGTCACATCTCATTGCTTCACACTGTAGATGGAGAAAGGGAAATCACAGAAGACTGGACAGATTGAGAGCTGAGACTATGACAACCTCAAGGAATCAAGAGGGACAACTGCTTTTCCATTTTCCCTTCTTTTTAAATCTAAATTTAAAGATACCAATTTATTTGCACATGAACCATCTCTTTCCCTCGAAAGACAGTAAAATAGGAAAACAGTTAATTCTGATTTTTAGAAGCTAAAGTATGCTTAATCAAGGCTTTACTATATTTTACTATCTCCACAAGAGACAAGACCTTAACTTTAATTTCTATGTATCCACCCACAACACACGGCACAGTAGCTGGGAATAAATGTTACCAATTATAGCAATACTTCATTTGTCTGATATATATGAGGATGAGTTACTTTTCAGACAAATGAAACACCAATACTTTTTAAAATTGTAATAATTTTGACTGCTTTAAGCACATCCTTTAATTCCCTGTCTTGTAGTGGTGGTGGTGGTGGTTTAGTCACTAAGTTGTTTCCGACTCTTGCAATCCCATGGACTATAGCCCGCCAGACTCCTCTGTTCATGGGCTTCTCCAGGCAAGAATACTGGAGTGGGCTGCAATTTCCTTCTCCAGGGGATCTTCCTGACCCAGGGAATGAACCCGGGTCTTTGGCATTGCAGGTAGATTCTTTACAGACTGAGCTATGAGGGAAGCAAGTTTCCTTGATGCTATAAACCACTGATACCTTTAAGAGGCTTCTTGGTAGACAGGGTGAGCCTCTCGACCTGCTCTTAGTCATTTAAATACACTATTGGGATTCGTGTTGATGTATGGCAAACCCAATAGAGTATTGTAAAGTTAAATTTAAAAATAAATAAATTAAAAAAAAAAAAAGACAACAGACATAAAAAAAAATAAATAAATAAATAAAAATAAAATGCTCATGGGGGAAGGATAGAGAGTTTGGGATTAACAGATACAAACTACTACTTATAGAATGGATAAACAAAGAACCTAATGTACAACACAGGGAACCATATTCAATATCCTGTGATAATAATGGAAGAGAGTATGAAAAAGAACATATATGTACATAGCTGAGTTACTGCATAGAAGAAATTAATACAACATTGTAAATCAACTATACTTCAATAAAATAAATTAAAATAAAAAAATAAAAAAAAATAAATACACTATTGTGTTACAAAATGAAAAATAACCATCCAAGACTATCTGAATTAAATATAAGAGTGAAAATGAAAGCCACTCAGTTGTGTACAGCTCTTTGCAACCCCATGGACTAGTCCACGGAATTCTCCAGACCAGAATACTGGCTTGGGTAGCCTTTCCCTTTTCCAAGGAATCTTCCCAACCCAGGGATCAAACCCAGGTCTCCTGCACTGCAGGTGGATTCTTTACCACCTGAGCTACAAGGGAAGCCCAAGAATACTGGAGTGGGTAGCCTACTCCTTCTCTAATGGATCTTCCCCACCCAGGAATTGAACTGAGGTCTCCAGCATTGCAGGTGGACTCTTTACCAACTGAGCTAAATATGAGTAACAGTTTTTTAAAAAGAACCTGAAAAGAACACAAATGAATATTTTGACCATATATTTAATGTCCAACATATTTAAAAGTGGATAGAACTACTATCAATGAATAGATGTCTTTGCTAACAGGGCTATACCATCTAAATGGACAGTGCATATATATCTATAGGGTTGGCCAAAAAGTTCGTTCTAGTTTTTCCAAACGATGTTATGAAAAAAAACTCAGACAAAATTTTTGGCCAATCCAATACCTGTCCCCAAAGTTTCTTTTTTGAGTTCCAGTCTGGTTCTTAACAGTATTCCAGGTAGCTTTTTTATCTCTCCATCTACCCATGCTAAGGCAAAAGGCTTATTAGTTAAGCTCTTGGAAAACACATACACACAGGCAGAAAGAAATCAGAAATCCAGGTTGCCAGAATTTTGGAGGGCTTTGATTCATCCTCCCAAACAGATCAGTTAACTAAAACTTCGAAGCTGACTATGGACTACAACAAAAATTCGGAGAAGACAGTTACCAGCTGAAATGCAAAAGCAATACTAGAGCTAGGCAACAACACATTAGGGGGCAGGGGGGGAGTCAGCAGAACTCTGCCTCTTGTGCTTAGCGGGTTCACACTGCCTTGCCAAGCATCAGACATCAAAGTCTTTGAAACCGAGGTCAGGCATTTGAGCATTTCAAGCCTCATTAAAGAGTGTGAAATTATAGCAAGAGAGAGAGAAATGGACTGAGCTGAAAATAGCCTGCGACACGTATCCCCAGACACAAATAACTATGTAGTTACTTCAACCTGTTAAAAAAATAATGGTCATCCAGGGAACGGACACTGCCATGAAGAGACAGCATGCCCAGTGAGCCTGGCCAATTTTTGCAGAAAGGATGGGATGAAGGAAGCTTGAGAAGGCTCCATGAAGAGCAGGTATTCACTCTGCTGTGGGCTCTCTGCATGGACCTGAGGGTCTAAGTATCCTCTCTTCTGACCAGGAGTCTTGCCACCAAGCTTGGGAATCACTGCTCTAGTTTCCTGATCATAAGCAACTTAGTCTAGCCAAGTCATGACGGATGCAATTTTGTCTTACAGCACTGTCAGCATCCATACCATCATCACAAACGGGTGCATGGAATGGAGATGTTATTACAAGTCCCCTTCCGGGTAACTCACAAAACATACTCTACCCCAAAACGCACATATTGAGCATCTCACCATTATTGATGTTAAAAAAAATTGTAGAACTTCAACACTGAAAATATTTTATAGACAAAAATTTTATGCAGCTAGGAAATTTGTCATATAGCATTTCTGACTCTAGGACATCTGGCTTCGACCTGACTATTTCATGTTTCCTAATTTTACTATTTCAAAGGTATCTCTATTCACATATGAATTGCTCAGATTGATAAACTATTCTTTTTTATATTGAGTCTATATAGTACTTAAAACTTTCTCGTATTGGTCTTGTTTCTGCCCTCTCTGCAGTAACTCAGAACAAGTTGATCTCTTTATGGCAACTCCTCAAATATTTGAAGATGACAAGTATGTTGCAATTTATCTTTTATAACTTCTTACATGCACTACTATCTAGCAGCTCTCTACTCATATGGAATTACTCTTGGCCTAAATATTGCAATTCCCAAGTGGTTTGGTCTGTAAGGATAATTTACAGTATCAGCTCTTCTATTTATTTGTATTCGCTTGGATAGAATAGCCTATGGTAAAGCAACCGTGAAATCTCAGTGACTTAATATAATAATATTTATATCTTGCTCACATTATTCATTCAATAAGACTTAGGGGCTCTACCCTCCACAGTCACTTAGGGACCCAGGCTAGGGGGGAGGCTTCAACATTTTGTAGTTGCGTCGTGTAAACAGTGAACCCTCCAAGGTCACTGTAGCAATACAGGAGAACTAGAGAGTCTTTCACCATCTTGCAAACATCTTGAAAACTATGTTGCCCATAGTTCATCAGCAGGAAATATTTGCATGGCCACATAATAGAAAACAGCCCAAGTAATTTGAAGAACAATAAGTGCCCCCTCTACAGATGTTCATAAGACAATGATGAAATTTTGAACAGGACAAAGTCGTGGATAGAATTTAAGAGCACTGCTCCAGAGTCTTCTTCCTTTTAATATTTTTGAAAAAACCTTTCATTTTATATAGCTGATTAACAATGTTGTGTTAGTTTCAGGTGAACTGCAAAGTAATGCAGTTATACATAAACATGTAACCCAAACACAGCACTGAAGGTGGTCATCAAACCACAAAAGGGAACAGAAGAAGGGAAGAAAAGAAAAAGGCCTACAAAACCAAAATGGGAAAACAATTTTAAACAGAGGCTTCTTTACCTTGGCTTATCTTCTTTTAGCAGAGGATGTTCTGCATTGATAATACACAAAGCAAATAAGGCCAGGCCCAGGTAATATGATCTAGGATTTCCAGATTTCCCTTTCTTTACCTCATCCTCCCTAACTTCGGAGTCTGTACATCAAACAGAAAGTTCATAGTGTTTCCCGGGGGAAACAATCAAAACATGGAAAATAAACCAGCCAATCGACGTTATTCATCTTGTTGAGTAGAAGACGCTGAGTACAGTATGGTCCCTTGAAATTACAGGTGGGGATGGCCCTCTAGCCATGTTTTTCCTTAAGGCCCCTAGGACCCTTCCTCTCTTCAGGAAACACTGTTAACCACTAACTATTATGTGAACCACTATCGGGGTCACCATCAATCCTACAAGATCCTCAATGTAACCTAGTTCATGTAATATAAACTAAGAAAGAACTTCTTACTTCTAGGAGTGAGAGCTAGAAGCAACCTGAAAGATGGAATGTTTTAACTCCTTATTTCTAAACCCTAATGCATATATATATATATATATATATATGCACATACATACACATTTAAAGTTCATCCATATACCATGGCCCAGGGAACTGGGATTACGTAATTAATGTCACAAGAGGACACACACCCAAGTCTACTCATGTTTATTGCAATCTTCCTTGCTCCCAACAGGTAAAGGTGACACTTACACCAGGCAATTATCTAACGCTCGGCCTTCGGTCACACTGTTTCTGTTGTCCAGAAGGCTTCTTCTACACCTTTCTCTGTGAGGTGAGAGTCCACTTACCCTTTAAGATCAAGTGCTGCCTGGCCAGCATAATTCATTATTTTATTGCCCTTACATCCCTTAACATAATAACAACTTAGAACTGTGCGAAATAAAAGGGGAAGATTTCTGCATGAGTCTGAGTAGACATCCTGTTGTGTAGTTTTCACAACAGCTCATGAGCTAGTTCTTTGGGGCTGTTTTAGGTCCCAATCTGATAAGCACTATGAGCCCTGGGGGACGTCTCTGACCCTCTCACGACTGGATGGTGCAGTAGCAGTGGTCTCATCAACTCTGTCCATCTGCCAAACAAGACACACAAGAGAAATACATCTTGACTATCTCCAAGATCTGACCAGGGCATCTCACTAACAAAGTCTCACTCAGTAAGATGACTTTTGGAGCATTATTGCTATAAAACATTCTAGAAAATGGGCCATATGGACTCTGAACATTCTTCCTAATGATCTTAAGTACTTGGGGGTGATATTTATCCTGCTCCTATTTTCAACCAGAGATTCCTAGACAGTGAGGTCTTCTAAAAGTATCCACTGGTCAGTCTTCACTTAGAGAAAGCAGCAGTAAGTACCAATAAGGATGGCTACTAGCCTGTGTTCAATTATTCATCACTCTCATCTTTCATAGTCTCAGAAAGAAATCAGACATGGCTCTTTGTAAAATAAGAAATTTAAATTTATAAAAATAATTTAAAACCTCTTCATAGCACCCCAAGAGGTACCCAACAATTAGTTGTGAGTGCTAGAGAGTATAACCAAACTGGTTTTCCAGCACTTCCAATGTAAGAAGCAAGGTTCAGACTTCATAGATCAGCTGCTCAGTGATTCCTACCTGGTATGTTATTTTTTAAAACAAGGCAAAATACGCACCTTCTTCCAAGTTAAACTTCTGTTTTAAGAGAAACACATTATGTATGTCCACTTTCTTTTTGCCAACTGGGTTTCCATTATTACAGCATGCATAAACACTGTTATTTTTAATTTGCTTTTTTATTATACACCTATATTTTCCAAGACACAATGGAGGTCAGTGTCAAGATTTCTAAGCCTAAAATTCTATTTATAATATAGAGTTTTAAGAAATATATGAAGCATAATATCCTAATTTGTTTTCCTTTTTGGCACCAAAGTTATAGAAAATTACTGAGATCTGTTATGAGGGGATATTTTAAAACAAATGTATAGCAGTGGAAACATTTAGAGGATGGGGCATGTATTCAGAGACATACCTTTCCAAATATACAGATTACTTAGCTCGTTGCCACTAACTAGTTCATGGCTCAAAACTGGGGACTATAAGAAATATATGATGGCTATAAAAATGAATTTGCTATTCATAGAGTCTTTATGCTTTCTGGAGATTTCAAAGGCCAGGAATTGTTAACTGGCTCCCATGCCATGGCTCTTTCGTTAAGGGACTTAAAATCTAGCAGGCAAAAAAGGACACATTCTGAAATTTGTATAAATGGAGACATATGTATAAAGGACATGAGAACATGAAAAACTCTGGTGCTTTAGAGAGCAATTAGCACTTCATCTTGCCTGGAACACAGGATGAAAAGGAAAGCGTTGAAGAGATAAGGGCAGAGAGCACGACAAGGAGTTCATCAAGAAAGGTCTTGGGCTGTCATATAAAAGCCGTCATCTTCAGTGTCCCTACATGGCTTGGCTCTAGTTTCACTGAGGTAGCAAGGCTGTGATCCAAGTGATCAGCATATAAAAGCACTTGGACTCAATAAAAAATGATAAGGAATCCATAGAAGAGTATTAATTGGGAGAGGTGATATTAGATTTTATTTTTAAAAGATAACTATGGTTCTCTAAATTACTAAACTGCATGCATACTATAACATCATTGTTATAAGCAAACCTCTATGTGTGTTTTGGTATATGGTTTATTTGTATAGTGCATATTCAAAATGGATTCAGTAGTTACCGCCATGAAGTAGTGTTGGGGTAATAAAGGAGGACTGAACTTTATATTGTCGCCCTGATTATTTAACTTATATGCAGAGTACATCATGAGAAATGCTGGACTGGAAGAAACACAAGCTGGAATCAAGATTGCTGGGAGAAACATCAACAACCTCAGGTATACAGATGACACCACCCTTATGATAGAAAGTGAAGAGGAACTAAAAAGCCTCTTGATGAAACTGAAAGTGGAGAGTGAAAAAGTTGGCTTAAAGCTCAACATTCAGAAAATTAAGATCATGGCATCCGGTCCCATCANGGAGATGGTGATGGACAGGGAGGCCTGGCGTGCTGTGATTCATGGAGTTGCAAAGAGTTGGACACGACTGAGCAACTGAATTGAACTGAACTAAACTTTATAAATATCATATTAGTTGAATTTCCCCAACAAGCATCTCCTTACTTTTTAAATTTAAAAGGAAGCTCACTCTGGCAGCAATGTTGATGTTAAGATCAGCATTCAAAAAACCAAATTAAGAAGCTGTTGCACTTTAATTGTCCAAATGATAGACAATGAAAGTCTAAACAGCAGTAGAGGTATCAGGGGAAGAGAGAGGAGGCTGTGGATTTGAGTGATATTAAGGATGTAGATTCAGGAACACGATGACATTGGCTGCAGGAAATGAAGAGGCAAGAACAGGTTAAAATGACTTCCAGCTTCCTGGTTGGAGTGTCTCAGTCACCGGCATGGAGCACGTATGGTGAAAAACAATCTGAAAACATACACCTTTGGGTTTGGAAATCTTTAGGGCATTCTGGGGCTATCCAAGCAATAATGGTCTAGTTACAGAGTTGGATTTATCTATCTGGAGCTACAACTAAAAGCTGAGCTTGTTAGTGGCAGAGCTGAGTGTCCTAACCCTATTGGGCATTATCCCAGCAGGAAAGAGAATGAACCTCAGAAGAGAATTCTCTGGGGTTCCAGTGGTTAAGACTCCACACTTCCAGTGCAGGAGGCATGGGTTTGACCCATTGATGGGGAACTAAGATCCCTTTTGCACAAAGTATGGCCAAATAATTAGGACCAGAGAGTTAAAAAAAAAAAAAAAAGAATAAGCCTCAGATGGTTCAAAAGCAGAGGGATTAATAAAAGGAGGCTGGAAGAGGGGAATATACCAGAGGGACTCTTCACTCAGAAAATAGCCACAGTGTGGATGGAGCTGCTACTGCTTGGATGCCCAAGGGAGCAGCGGGGGAGCCAAAGCCTGGGTCAATGACTGAGAAACCAGACCATACAGGAGGGACTCCAGCTCGAAATCTCAGTACCTGAGAGATTCAGTGACGACAAAGTTGGCCCAAAGCAGAAACGAAGCATGGAACCAATACCCTGGCCTCTCTCACTTTCGTTCTCTTACTTCCATTTTCCTAACCCTCATTGGCCAAAGCCAACCAGAAGGAAGACCAGGGTGAAGGGAGGCTCTGCATGACGCAGTTCACAAGAAGCCAGCCTCCCGTGACACACTGGTAAACAGAAATACAGAGAACAAACCTAGGAAAACAGTCATCATCACACTGACTCCTACTCAAGGATTTTCACCGGGGAATTTACAGTGACCTGGGGGACAGAGAACAAGCTGATGTATATGAAATAATCGCAAAGGAGCAAAAGGTAACTGCATTCTCTCCTGAAATAATCAGCGAGACTTGAGTTCCAGCCCTTCTGTGCCAATTACTGGCTGTGTGACTATGGATGATTTATCATATTTCTCTAAGCCATCAACATAGAAAGAAGATAAAAATACCGCTGAATTCATGGAACTTATAAGAACTGAATAGATATTTTGGGTAAATGTTTCACCCAATGTCCATAATAAAGTAAGTGCTTGGTGAATCTTAAGAGGAAGAGGGGATGATGACAAGGATTATGAATGGCAATGGTCATTCATTCAGATCCTAAAAAGATTAGCCTGAGCTGGAACGGGCAGAGGTTTTCAAGATACAGCTTGAATGGCAGCTGAGATACAGGAATACGTATAGGGGATACACACGTGCTTGATTAAGGATGTGGAGTTGAGCACAGTGTAGTGCATGCAGAGGACCACGGCAGAACTGGTGGAGCTGGAAGGCTTCCTTACTCTCCCATCGCTTCTGAAAGGCAGCATCACAGGAAATAGACACCTCCCACACACATCATCCTGATGTCCTCCTGCCAGATATTCCTTGCAGCCATCAAATCTCACTGCTCTGCTAACAAATTATTACTGAAAATCTTGATAGGTTTGTTGCTTGAGGAGCCGAGTATAATTTTGCAAGTTCTAAGTAGCATCTTAAAAGGACAAATCTGTATAATACACATCCTCCTACTCAAGTCAGAGCAGAGAAAGTTGCAAAAAGTAGCTGAGCCAAGACCTAATTTTCAGAAAGACTTCCCTGACAAAAAGTGACTCCTGGTACTCTCCAAGTGCCTTTGATTTCCAACAGCAAAATTTTTGTGTGCTCTTCATAATCTCAGATCTCTAGATACCTGCCTCGTCTTATGTCCTAGTCGTCTTAAGTATGTTCGTGTTAACTTCCCTAAGACACTGTGATGTCATTAGTAGGTGGAAACGCACTACTTCCTTCTTAACCATTGCAGTTTTGGTTCCCAAAATGCATACTTGTACTAGAGATACCCAGGACACTTGTTAAAATCACAAACTCAAATACCAAATGCTTTAATTTTGGCAGTCTAGGATAAGACTCATTGGTCTAATTTCTTAAAACTTTTCTCCAATGAGTTCAGATACACATTCATATTGAGGAACCTCTGATAGTCAGTAGGACATCGTCTTCCTGATCTGCATGCAATACCCAGTTCAGAGAAGAGGAGAGAAAAGTAGCATAATTAGAGGAAAGAATGAGTGCTCTTTAATCCCACAGTGTGATGTTTTCTTTTGTTCTGAAGACATAAGAAGGCTAAGAATGTTGAGGAAAGAAAGCAACTTAGTAAGATACAGGCTTTACATAAACCATTCTGAGTACTGCAGAGATGGAGCCCTTCCAGAACTAGAGATCATTTCTGAGGCTGAGCAATTGTTACGGCAAGGGTTTGTACTAAGGCGTAGTAGAAATAGAAGGGAAGAGACGTGAACATCTTCAAGGAGACAGGAATGAGTGATTAAGTGGCTGTGGGGAGCCAGGGCATGCAGGAGTGGCAAATAACCACTCTAACTGTGTCTCTGACTTGAGTGTGTGGGTGGGCAGAGATACAGAGCAGAACCACAGAAAGAGTCATAGATCTGGAGCTGGGAGAGTTGTTTGTTGGGAGGATGTTGGCTGAATGATTGAATATTGTGATCCATATGATGCCCTGATGGTTCTGTATAACTTGATACTTGAGTCTAAGGAGAGTGATCTGGTTTAAATGTATACAGGTGTTGCTGCTGCTGCTGCTAAGTCGCTTCAGTCATGTCCGACTCTGTGCGACCCCATAGACGGCAGCCCACCAGGCTCCCCCATCCCTGAGATTCTCCAGGCAAGAACACTGGAGTGGGTTGCCATTTCCTTCTCCAATACAGGTGTTAGGTGAAGCCACACATGTACCAAGATACTCCAGGGAGTGTCTGCTTATTGAAAGATGGAAGAAGGCTAAGAATGTTGAGGAAAGAAAGCGACTTAGTAAGATACAGGGTTTACGTAAACCATTCTGAGTACTGCAGGGATGGAGCCCTTCCAGAACTAGAGATCATTTCTGAGGCTGAGCAGTAGTTATGGTAAGACACCTGTGGAACAAGGTGAAGACAAAGGCCTGAGAAAGGGGACTGGGAAGAGTCACCAGAGAAGGAAGAGGAAAATGAGTGCAAAGAATAAGCTGTAAAATCACACAGAATGAACTCCCCATTACAGGAGTGATTCACGCAGAAGATACCGCGTTTGTACAGTAGTTGCATTAGGCGCAAGGCTGAATACAGCGTGGTGAGGAAAATATCAGTATAGAGATATAGGAGAAAAAAAATGAAACCCAAAGCATCTATTTCTCACCACTTACTATTTCAGTGACCTTGGATGAATTACATAATCTCTTGAAGTCTCAGGTTTTTCACTTTATGCTATAAAGTATCCATTACACAGGACTATTGTAAAGATTAAAAGGGTATTAAATGAGTTCTTTAAATGTTCTTTCCCTCTCCTACTTTCAATCCATATATAAAAATTTCAAGACAGTGTGACAAAACTTCTCTTTCATTAGATAAATGCCCGAGCTTTTCCATTTTATAAGGCTCTAATGACTCCACACGACTTAAAATATATTTGTCATTTTCCTCTATGTGGATAATGGGTATTTTTCGGAAGTTGTAGAAGAAGTTATTGTGTTGGGAGAAGACTGGCAAATACTTTTAAACCTAAAATTCTTATTAATGCATTCTAAAAGATAAGAAGGAATTGGAATTAAGCTTCTCCTCAGGCAGTTTCTAAAACCATTCTTTTTCTCTTTCTGAATTTTGGGATTTTGTCCATCTGTTTTTTGGCATCTATCCCATTCTCCATGATTTCTGAAAGATGATCAGTGAGTTATATACAAACCATTATAATTTTTATAGCAGAAAATATCTGTCCCTCCTAGGTTAAAAAAAAAAAACAAAACGCAAACAACAAACCTTCATTTCCTCTACCTAAATGCCACTGAAGGAAAGAAGCCATTTAATTATTTGTCTTTTAAAACACATTTTTCATTGCACTTGCAAAGGTTTACAAGGAACACATCTAGTGCTTAATTGCTTATAGCTCGGGAATACAATTATTCTTCTGGAGTCTACCAAATATTTATTGTGATTGCTTCAGCTGAGGTTTCAGGCTCATACCACAAAGACTGAAACTAATTGAGCCCAAACCCCACAGCTATTAAATAATGGCAGATTCATGTTGAAAAACAGGGGTAATGTCAAGCCTTTGACACTGGGGGGTAGAGGGATTGTTAGTGTATTTTTCTGTGCTGCAAGAAAAACATGATTGACAGAATTCATTCTTTGCCACATAATTATCTACTTCTTTGTTGACCCATCTGGTCCCCTTAACTGCGTGCTAATACCATCATAAAACAATCAGATTAAATTGGTCGTCTGTTGATCAATGCTTAATATGGTTTCATACAAATTATTCATAGACTGTGAAGCCTTTCCTATTAAAACTATAAACAGAGTACTAGATATTGACAGGGCTTTTCCTAATATTTGAGTGTGTGGTTTAGAAATCATAGTCTTTGCATCTTTTTGACAGATAGTATTTTTTTTGCAGAGCACTGTTTAAAGCCTCCTGGGCAACCTCTTGCTTTTATCTAACATTCATTAAAAATATAGAATTGTCCATTCTGAGCTGTTTTTTTCTCAGTCTCTACTTAAAACCATACAGAAGCTCTTCACTGTATGGCAGGCAGTAACTTAGTTCCAGGACTAGGGATCAAACTTGTGCCCCCTGCTGTAGAAACACTGAACTGAGGCTTAACCATTGGACTTCCAGGGAGGCCCCAAGAAGCTCTTATCATTAGAAAAAAAATCTTACTGTGAGGAAATACATTAAGAAATCCTAAAAGAAGTCAATTGCATGGTTGTTAAGGAAAGAAAAGGAAAGGCAGAATGAAACCCAGCAGTGTTAGAGTTCCAGAACTCAGCAGGAAAGGGGCCGAAGTGGTCAAAGAGACTAACAGGGATCTCAGCCGCTCTGTCTCCTAGATCAGCAGTCCCGAGACTTTTTGGCACAGAGACTCGTTTCACTGAAGACAACTTTTCCACGGACCAGGGTGGTGGGGGAATGGTTTCAGGATGATTCAAGCACATTACATTCATTGTGCATTTTATTTCTATTATTATTAATGGTGGTCACTTCCACTATTAGATCCCAGAGGTTGGAGACAACTGTCCTAGATGACTCTTGATTCCCAGTTTCAGTACCCTGATTCAGAATCTCAGCCTCTATCTCACCCTCAGATACTTCATACTGACCCCTCTCTCTAAAGCATAGAGCTCATAATGTTACCCTCATTTCAGCTTCTGTGATGATTCTCCATCCCCTAGACAGTTCCAATTTCCAAGAAAGACATAAAGGTCTTCCATAGTCTTGTTCTTACCTCTGCTTGATTTGTGTAATAGTGTATGCAAGCCGCTCTAGAACACGCTTTCCTATCCCCATCTCTTTGCCATGATTTTTTTCTGTTTCTTGACTCTCTTCCCCATCATTTCTTTTCTTAAATCATATTCAACTACCACTTTGGAGAACAGTTTACCATCGTCAGGTAAAGGTAATCATACACACACCCCACAAGCCAGCAATTTCATTCTCATATATGTACTTAAATGATGCACACGCTTGTAAACAAAAAGTATGTAAAAATATTCATAGCATCTTTATTTGTAAGGACCAAAAGCTGGTGGAGACCATTTTCATCAACAGTAGAGAGGATACATTGTGAGATATACATTGAATGGATCACCATAGAGCAAGGAAAAGTAATGAACGGCTGTGACATGCAATGACACGGTGCTGAGAAACAAAATGTCAAGCCAAAGAACCCAGCGTGAAAGGGTACATCCTGTGCGATTCTGTTTATATAAAGTTCAAGTATGAATAAAACTGGTCTGTGGTGTTAAATGTCAGGACAGTGGGTACTTCCGGGGAGGAAGGAGAAATAGTGATTGGGAGGAGGCATGGTGGCTTGCTGAGTACTTGACATGTTTGACTTCCACTTCAAAATAACTCATCCACCCGTGCACTTAAGGTCTATCCGTGTTTCTCTATGTATGCTAAATATCCTGAAATGTTTTTGTGTGAAAGTGAAACTCAGTCGTGTCCGACTCTTTGCAACCCCATAAACTACATAGTCCATGGAATTCTCCAGGCCAGAATACTGGAGTGGCAGCCTTTCCCTTCTCCAGGGGATCCTCCCAACCCAGAGATTGAACCCAGGTCTCCCGCATTGTAGGCGGATTCTTTACCAGCTGAATCACAAAGGAAGCCCCAAACGTTTTTAGTTCGCTATTTTTCTTTATTACTCGGGCTTAAATTTACTTTTTTAATTGGAGGAAAATTGCTTTATGATGTGCTGGTTTCTGCCACGCGACAACACAATTCAGCCATGATTATACATACATCACCCCTCTCTTGAACCCGCCGCCCCTCTTCACCCTGCTCCACCCCTCTAGGTCATCGCAGAGCACCGAGCTGGGCTCGCTGTGTTTTATAGCCACTTCTTAGCAGCTATCTGTTTTACACATG
The DNA here is from genome assembly GCA_006410875.1 of Neotragus pygmaeus. Lineage (NCBI taxonomy): Eukaryota > Metazoa > Chordata > Mammalia > Artiodactyla > Bovidae > Neotragus > Neotragus pygmaeus. Next base: position 708,319 of record SJYV01028649.1, on the reverse strand, counting down.
GTGATGTAAATATGTTGATGCTACTTCCTCCATCTGTCCTACTCTTTACTTCCCTCACTGTGTCCAGAAGTCCATCCTCCATACCTGCAATTCCACTCCTTTCCCGCAAATAAGATTCATTAATATCATTTTTCAAGATTCCATATATATGTTAATTATATATTTTTTTCTCTTTCTGACTTACTTCACTCTGTATAACAGGTTCCAGTTTCATTCACCTCTCTAGAACAGATTCAAATCCATTCTTTTTTTTATGATTGAGTAATATTCCATTGAATATGTATCACAACCTTCTTTATCCATTCATCTGTCAATGGACAGCTAGGTTGCTTCTGTGTCCTTGCTATTGTAAACAGTGCTTCAGTGAAGATTGGGGTACATGTGTCTTTTTCAGTTATAGTTTCCTTAGGGTATATGCTCAGTAGTGGGATTGCTGGGTCACATGGTGGTCTCATTCCTAGTTTTTTAAGGAATCTCCATACTATTCTCCATAGTGGCTGGATTTGTTTACAATCCCACCAACAGTGCAAGAGCATTCCTTTTTCCTCTCCAGCACTTATTGCTTGTAGATTATTTTATGATGAACATTCTGACTGGGGTGTGGTGATATCTCATTGTAGTTTTGATTTGCATTTTCTAATAATGAGCTACATTAAGCATCTTTTCATGAGTCTATTGGCCATCTGTATGTCTTCTTTGGAGAAGTATCTGTTTAGGTCTTCTGCCCATTTTTTTTTTTTTTATTGAGCTGTTTGTTTTTCTCATATTGAGCTATATGAGCTGCTTATATACTTTGGAGATTAATTCTTTATCTGTTGTTTTCTTGGCAATTATTTTCTCCCATTCTGAAGGTTGTCTTTTTATTGTTTCCGTCACTGTGCAAAAGCTTTCAAGTTTAATTAGGTCCCATTTGCTTATTTTCATTTTTTATTTCCATTACTTTAGGAGATCGGCCAAGGAAGACCTTGTTGTGAGTTATGCCAAAGACCACATTGTCTTTGTTTTCCTCTAAGAGCTTTACAGTTTCTGGCCTTATATTTAAGTTTTTTAATCCATTTTGAGTTTATTTTTGAGTGTGGTAGTAGAAAGTGTTCTAGTTTCATTCTTTTACGCATAGCTGTCCAGTTTTCCTACCACCACTTATTGAAGAGGCTGTCTTTTTTTCTCTGTTGTATATTCTTGCTTCCTCGGTCAAAGATAAGGTTTCCGTAGGTGAGTGGGTTTATCTTTGGGCTTTTAAATCTTGTTCCATTGGTCTATTGTGTGTGTGTGTGTGTGTGTGTGTGCCAGTACCATACTGTCTGGATAACTATAGCTTTACTGTATAGTCTGAAGTCAAGAAGGTTGATTCCTCCAGCTCCATTCTTCTTTGTCAAGATTGCTTTGGCTATTTGGGGTCTTGTGTTTCCATACAAATTGTTAATTTTTTGCTCTATTTCTGTAGAAATTGGTAGTTTGATAGGATTGCATTGAATCTATAGATTTCTTTGGGACTACAATCATTTTCTTAATACTGACTCTTCCAAACCAAAACATGGTATATTCTTCTACCTGTTTGACTTCTCTCATCAGAGTCTTAGCTTTCTGCATACAGGCATTTTGTCTCTTTAGGCAGGTTTATGCCTAGCTGTTTTATTCTTTTTGTCACAATAGTGGATGGGATTGTTCCCTTGATTTCTCTTTCTGATTTTTCATTGTCAGTGTATAGAGATGCAAGGGATTTCTGTTATTAATTTCATATTTTGTGATTTTACTATATTCATTGATTAGCTCTAGTAATTTTCTGGTGGTGTCTTTTGACTCTTTTTTTTTTTCAAATTCAAGATCATTTACTGTTTTTTTCCATAAAGTCTCAGCTGATCTCTTCCATTCAAGATTAGTGTTCTTCTTTCTCTAAGTTCCCTGCTGTGGGACTGATATTTCTCTCAAGGCATTTAACCAACATGCTTTGAATTTTAGTCATAAGATTACATATGACATGAGTTAGGTAATTAAAAAGAAAGGTAATTTTAAAATGAAGCAAACCAATGGTGAAAATTTAATGATATAATGACCTGGTTCAGATTCAAGTTTGGACCCTTCAACTTAATGATGGCACAAAACATCCTTATCTGCTCCTTCTGCAGAAGTCAAATTCTCCTCCCCACTTGCCGCTTATCCAAGTATGCAATAACATTTTCTTGTTTTGTTTTGTGGGTAGAATAGGTGCAATATGGTATATGTTTCCAGATATTGGAAAGCAATGAGCAAAGCCACTTATCAAATGAAATGTGTCACTACTGACCCAAGATTGTGCCATCAAAATATTCAAAGGTTCATGAAAACTAGTTAAGCAGTCTCCCAATGGGACTGCTCAGCAGTGACATTCAGTCCTTAACTTGAATTTTCCAGGAGCATGGAGTGAAACTGTCAGCTTCATCTGTACTTAGCAAATCTAGATCTGCAAGAACTCTACTGTTCATATCCTCAGAATCACCCATACTTCTGCAGAAAAATCCATTTCACTGCCATTTGCAATCTCACATGGCCAAGATATCAGCTTCTTGGCAGCATTTGCAAGTTGCCTTGAAGCCATTTTGTCCTGACACTCTTTTTCCAAAGCAACACTCCTTCTCAGACTGACTTTTTCATAAAGTCATGAGGCAGTCCTAGATGGCAATGTCCCTTAGTTCTCTGTGTTCTGGCTCATCTGCCCCTCTATCCTGCACCCCTTCAACACCCTCACACTACAAACTCACTAAAAATTATCTGTGTCTCTCCCCAAAGCAGTCTGTCCATTGTAGATGATGTTTCTTAAATAACAGGATGAACTATGGAACAGTGTGGAAATCATTTCATTCCCCTGTCTAGGTTCTCACAGTAGGTGGAACACACCATTCTTCTGAGCCAGAAAGATGCTCTCAGCTTTCAAATGTCCCAATCACAATTTTTTCTTTACTCAGTTTCAACTTGGAAGGAAGGAAAGAAGGGGATTTTCAAAGCATGCTGTAAACCATGGTCGCCCAAGCCTGGAAGCCAGTTTTCAGGCCCAAGATGTGACCTTCAGAGTATTCAATCAGCACACAAGAAATGCTCATTCAGCCTTTCAACAATGTTGTCTTGTGCCCCTTGCTTCATGCTTTTGTACCACAAAGTCTCACAAAGACTTTTACTACTTCCTTTTAACAAATTTAAAGGCTATCTCAATGTTTCTTCTCTTATTTTCACTCATAAACACTATGGTTTGAAATCCTACTTTTTAGACTAGGCTAGTTGTTTAATTATGTTCTTGTTTTTGGTTTTTGTTGTACTTTAATCTACTCTTTCGATAGAACCTGCTGGTTGAAATGTTGTTTCTAAGCTACTAAATCTTATGAATTTAATTAGTTTAATTTTTTAAAGCAGTAATTTTCAGTTTATTAGATAAAACAGACTTGCAATCTAGTCTGCCTGAAAGAAAATAAGTCATCTACAGCAAGTGATAAGGAAACTTGGCAAAAAGGAAAAAAACATACCTTGAAAAAGATTCTTTTGAAATAAAAATATCAAACCATTGTTATAAAGGAATTTACCAAGGATTGTTATATTTCCTCCATCCTGTTTGCTGGAGGTCACGAAGACCATCTAGCAGTTTGTGTTCATGTCAAAAGACAGATCAGAGCTTCATTCTGTTGTTATTGTTCAGAGTCATATGTGACTCTTTGAAACACCATGGACTGCAGCATGGCAGACTTCCCTGTCTTTCACTATCTCCCGGAATTTTCTCAAATTCATGTCCTTTGAGTTGGAGATGCTTTCTAACCATCTCATCCTCCACTGCCCTCTTCTCCTTTTTCTTTCATTCTTTCCCAGAAACAGAGTCTCTTCCAATGAGTCAGCTCGACGCATCAGGTGGTCAAAGTATTGACGCTTCAGCTTTAGCATCAGTCCTTCTGTTGAGTATTCAGGTTGACCAGGTTTGGTCTCCTTGCAGACCAAGGGACTCTCAAGAGTCTTCTCCAGCACCACAATTCTAAAGCATCAATTCTTCTGTGTTTAGCCTTCTTTACTATCCATCTCTCACATCGCTACGTGTGTGTGTTAGTCATTCAGTCATGTCCAACTCTTTGCAGTCTCATGGACTGTATCCCACCAGGTTCCTCTGTCCATGTAATTCTCCAGGCAAGAATACTGGAGTGGGGTGCCATTCCCTTCTCCAGGGGATCTTCCTGACCCAGGAATCAAACCTGGATCTCCTGAACTGCAGGCAGATTCTTTATCTTCTGAGCCACCAGGGAAGAACATGACTGCTGGACCTTTGACTTATGTAGACCTTTGTTGGCAAAGTGATATCTTTACTTTTCAATACACTGTCTAGGTTTTTCATGGTAACGCAAAGCAAAAAAGAAAAAGGAAGAAAAAGAAAAAGGAAGCCCCTATACCCTTCCCTAAAGCTTAGCACTGTAAGTCCAGAGTTTAAATTCAAAAAAGGGCAAGTGGCAATTCAAAGAGTTGATGGTGACTGGGTACTTGCCAACACCAATCCTCCTTTCTTGTTTTAAGTGTTGTTGCTGGAGGTTTTCTTTCTTTCTTTGTTTGGTTAGGCAGTAAAACCACTAGGCCTTTGTGGTCAGACTAGGCTACTCTTAACAACCAGCACCTGATTTTCAAAGGACTTTGATGCATATCAATGTCTGTTATATGTGGGCTGACAGGCCAGCAAGCAGCTTTCCTCCAGGTAGTATTCAGAGACCTATGCTATTTCTGTCTTGGGAATGTATCATCCCCTGCGACCTCAGAGACCTCTCTGTGGAAGGGGAAATAGACTAGAGAAGATGCTAAGTCTTCATTAAAAACAAAATCTGGCCCAGAAATTATAGGCATGCCATGTCCACACCTACTAGCAATAGAACCAGGAATTGTAGTCCCTGGAGGCATCACTACTACCACATAAAAACTGCAAATTATGGAAAGGTAAGCATGAAATTCTGGTGCACAAATATCTAAATTTCCATGGTGCTCGAAAGGGCCTCCTCAACTTAACTGATTCATAATCTTCTCCTCGCACAATTTTATTCATCATTTGCTGCTGCTGCTAAGTCGCTTTAGTCGTGTCCAGTTCTGTGCAACCCCACAGATGGCAGCCTGCCAGGCTCCCCCGTCACTGGGATTCTCCAGACAAGAATACTGGAGTGGTTTGCCATTTCCTTTTCCAATGCATGAAAGTGAAAAGTGAAAGTGAAGTCACTCAGTCGTGTCCAACTCTTAGCGACTTCATGGACTGAAGCCCACCAGGGTCCTCCATCCATGGGATTTTCCAGGCAAGAGTACTGGAGTGTACTGGAGTGGGATGCCATTGCCTTCTTTACATTCATCATTTAATGAAGCACATTTTGGAAATTATTCTATACCAGGCATAGTACTAAGCCCTCAGAATATAAAGATGTGGTCCTTGCCACTAAGGATCTCTGGGTTAGTCCTAAATAGAATATAGAGATTGGATCAATAAAGGAATATATTTGAACACCTGTGGAGGAGAGGTGTTAATTAAATATATAATTACACGTGATTAACCTAACAGAAGCAGAAGATATTAAGAAGAGGTGGCAAAACTACATAGAAGAACTCTACAAAAAAGATCTTCACAACCCAGATAATCATGATGGTGTGATCACTCACCTAGAGCCAGACATCCTGGAATGCAATGTCAAGGGGGCCTTAGGAAGCATTACTATGAACAAAGCTAGTGGAGATGATGGAATTCCAGTTGAGTTATTTCAAATCATGACAGAGTTATTTCAAATCATGAAAGATGATGCTGTGAAAGTGCTGCACTCAATATGCCAGCAAATTTGGAAAACTCAGCAGTGGCCACAGGACTGGAAAAGGTCAGTTTTCATTCCAATCCCAAAGAAAGGCAATGCCAAAGAATGCTCAAACTANTTGTCAGTGTATAGAGATGCAAGGGATTTCTGTTATTAATTTCATATTTTGTGATTTTACTATATTCATTGATTAGCTCTAGTAATTTTCTGGTGGTGTCTTTTGACTCTTTTTTTTTTTCAAATTCAAGATCATTTACTGTTTTTTTCCATAAAGTCTCAGCTGATCTCTTCCATTCAAGATTAGTGTTCTTCTTTCTCTAAGTTCCCTGCTGTGGGACTGATATTTCTCTCAAGGCATTTAACCAACATGCTTTGAATTTTAGTCATAAGATTACATATGACATGAGTTAGGTAATTAAAAAGAAAGGTAATTTTAAAATGAAGCAAACCAATGGTGAAAATTTAATGATATAATGACCTGGTTCAGATTCAAGTTTGGACCCTTCAACTTAATGATGGCACAAAACATCCTTATCTGCTCCTTCTGCAGAAGTCAAATTCTCCTCCCCACTTGCCACTTATCCAAGTATGCAATAACATTTTCTTGTTTTGTTTTGTGGGTAGAATAGGTGCAATATGGTATATGTTTCCAGATATTGGAAAGCAATGAGCAAAGCCACTTATCAAATGAAATGTGTCACTACTGACCCAAGATTGTGCCATCAAAATATTCAAAGGTTCATGAAAACTAGTTAAGCAGTCTCCCAATGGGACTGCTCAGCAGTGACATTCAGTCCTTAACTTGAATTTTCCAGGAGCATGGAGTGAAACTGTCAGCTTCATCTGTACTTAGCAAATCTAGATCTGCAAGAACTCTACTGTTCATATCCTCAGAATCACCCATACTTCTGCAGAAAAATCCATTTCACTGCCATTTGCAATCTCACATGGCCAAGATATCAGCTTCTTGGCAGCATTTGCAAGTTGCCTTGAAGCCATTTTGTCCTGACACTCTTTTTCCAAAGCAACACTCCTTCTCAGACTGACTTTTTCATAAAGTCATGAGGCAGTCCTAGATGGCAATGTCCCTTAGTTCTCTGTGTTCTGGCTCATCTGCCCCTCTATCCTGCACCCCTTCAACACCCTCACACTACAAACTCACTAAAAATTATCTGTGTCTCTCCCCAAAGCAGTCTGTCCATTGTAGATGATGTTTCTTAAATAACAGGATGAACTATGGAACAGTGTGGAAATCATTTCATTCCCCTGTCTAGGTTCTCACAGTAGGTGGAACACACCATTCTTCTGAGCCAGAAAGATGCTCTCAGCTTTCAAATGTCCCAATCACAATTTTTTCTTTACTCAGTTTCAACTTGGAAGGAAGGAAAGAAGGGGATTTTCAAAGCATGCTGTAAACCATGGTCGCCCAAGCCTGGAAGCCAGTTTTCAGGCCCAAGATGTGACCTTCAGAGTATTCAATCAGCACACAAGAAATGCTCATTCAGCCTTTCAACAATGTTGTCTTGTGCCCCTTGCTTCATGCTTTTGTACCACAAAGTCTCACAAAGACTTTTACTACTTCCTTTTAACAAATTTAAAGGCTATCTCAATGTTTCTTCTCTTATTTTCACTCATAAACACTATGGTTTGAAATCCTACTTTTTAGACTAGGCTAGTTGTTTAATTATGTTCTTGTTTTTGGTTTTTGTTGTACTTTAATCTACTCTTTCGATAGAACCTGCTGGTTGAAATGTTGTTTCTAAGCTACTAAATCTTATGAATTTAATTAGTTTAATTTTTTAAAGCAGTAATTTTCAGTTTATTAGATAAAACAGACTTGCAATCTAGTCTGCCTGAAAGAAAATAAGTCATCTACAGCAAGTGATAAGGAAACTTGGCAAAAAGGAAAAAAACATACCTTGAAAAAGATTCTTTTGAAATAAAAATATCAAACCATTGTTATAAAGGAATTTACCAAGGATTGTTATATTTCCTCCATCCTGTTTGCTGGAGGTCACGAAGACCATCTAGCAGTTTGTGTTCATGTCAAAAGACAGATCAGAGCTTCATTCTGTTGTTATTGTTCAGAGTCATATGTGACTCTTTGAAACACCATGGACTGCAGCATGGCAGACTTCCCTGTCTTTCACTATCTCCCGGAATTTTCTCAAATTCATGTCCTTTGAGTTGGAGATGCTTTCTAACCATCTCATCCTCCACTGCCCTCTTCTCCTTTTTCTTTCATTCTTTCCCAGAAACAGAGTCTCTTCCAATGAGTCAGCTCGACGCATCAGGTGGTCAAAGTATTGACGCTTCAGCTTTAGCATCAGTCCTTCTGTTGAGTATTCAGGTTGACCAGGTTTGGTCTCCTTGCAGACCAAGGGACTCTCAAGAGTCTTCTCCAGCACCACAATTCTAAAGCATCAATTCTTCTGTGTTTAGCCTTCTTTACTATCCATCTCTCACATCGCTACGTGTGTGTGTTAGTCATTCAGTCATGTCCAACTCTTTGCAGTCTCATGGACTGTATCCCACCAGGTTCCTCTGTCCATGTAATTCTCCAGGCAAGAATACTGGAGTGGGGTGCCATTCCCTTCTCCAGGGGATCTTCCTGACCCAGGAATCAAACCTGGATCTCCTGAACTGCAGGCAGATTCTTTATCTTCTGAGCCACCAGGGAAGAACATGACTGCTGGACCTTTGACTTATGTAGACCTTTGTTGGCAAAGTGATATCTTTACTTTTCAATACACTGTCTAGGTTTTTCATGGTAACGCAAAGCAAAAAAGAAAAAGGAAGAAAAAGAAAAAGGAAGCCCCTATACCCTTCCCTAAAGCTTAGCACTATAAGTCCAGAGTTTAAATTCAAAAAAGGGCAAGTGGCAATTCAAAGAGTTGATGGTGACTGGGTACTTGCCAACACCAATCCTCCTTTCTTGTTTTAAGTGTTGTTGCTGGAGGTTTTCTTTCTTTCTTTGTTTGGTTAGGCAGTAAAACCACTAGGCCTTTGTGGTCAGACTAGGCTACTCTTAACAACCAGCACCTGATTTTCAAAGGACTTTGATGCATATCAATGTCTGTTATATGTGGGCTGACAGGCCAGCAAGCAGCTTTCCTCCAGGTAGTATTCAGAGACCTATGCTATTTCTGTCTTGGGAATGTATCATCCCCTGCGACCTCAGAGACCTCTCTGTGGAAGGGGAAATAGACTAGAGAAGATGCTAAGTCTTCATTAAAAACAAAATCTGGCCCAGAAATTATAGGCATGCCATGTCCACACCTACTAGCAATAGAACCAGGAATTGTAGTCCCTGGAGGCATCACTACTACCACATAAAAACTGCAAATTATGGAAAGGTAAGCATGAAATTCTGGTGCACAAATATCTAAATTTCCATGGTGCTCGAAAGGGCCTCCTCAACTTAACTGATTCATAATCTTCTCCTCGCACAATTTTATTCATCATTTGCTGCTGCTGCTAAGTTGCTTTAGTCGTGTCCAGTTCTGTGCAACCCCACAGATGGCAGCCTGCCAGGCTCCCCCGTCACTGGGATTCTCCAGACAAGAATACTGGAGTGGTTTGCCATTTCCTTTTCCAATGCATGAAAGTGAAAAGTGAAAGTGAAGTCACNTGCTTTAGTCGTGTCCAGTTCTGTGCAACCCCACAGATGGCAGCCTGCCAGGCTCCCCCGTCACTGGGATTCTCCAGACAAGAATACTGGAGTGGTTTGCCATTTCCTTTTCCAATGCATGAAAGTGAAAAGTGAAAGTGAAGTCACTCAGTCGTGTCCAACTCTTAGCGACTCCATGGACTGAAGCCCACCAGGGTCCTCCATCCATGGGATTTTCCAGGCAAGAGTACTGGAGTGTACTGGAGTGGGATGCCATTGCCTTCTTTACATTCATCATTTAATGAAGCACATTTTGGAAATTATTCTATACCAGGCATAGTACTAAGCCCTCAGAATATAAAGATGTGGTCCTTGCCACTAAGGATCTCTGGGTTAGTCCTAAATAGAATATAGAGATTGGATCAATAAAGGAATATATTTGAACACCTGTGGAGGAGAGGTGTTAATTAAATATATAATTACACGTGATTAACCTAACAGAAGCAGAAGATATTAAGAAGAGGTGGCAAAACTACATAGAAGAACTCTACAAAAAAGATCTTCACAACCCAGATAATCATGATGGTGTGATCACTCACCTAGAGCCAGACATCCTGGAATGCAATGTCAAGGGGGCCTTAGGAAGCATTACTATGAACAAAGCTAGTGGAGATGATGGAATTCCAGTTGAGTTATTTCAAATCATGACAGAGTTATTTCAAATCATGAAAGATGATGCTGTGAAAGTGCTGCACTCAATATGCCAGCAAATTTGGAAAACTCAGCAGTGGCAACAGGACTGGAAAAGGTCAGTTTTTATTTCAATCCCAAAGAAAGATAATGCCAAAGAATGCTCAAACTATCGCACAATTGCACGCATCTCACACACTAGCAAAGTACTGCTCAAAATTCTCCAAGCCAGGCTTCAATAGGACATGAACTGTGAACTTCCAGACGTTCAACCTGGTTTTACAAAAGGCAGAGGAACCAGAGATCAAATTGCCAACATTTGTTGGATCATTGAAAAAGTAAGAGAGTTCCAGAAAAAACATCTACATCTGCTTTATTGACTATCCCAAAGCCTTTGACTGTGTGGATCACAACAAACTGTGGAAAATTCTTCAAGAGATGGTAACACCAGACCACCTGACCTGCCTCTTGAGAAATTTGTATGCAAGTCAGGAAGCAATAGTCAAAACTGGATATGGAACAACACACCGGTTCCAAATCGAGAAAGGAGTATGTCAAGGCTATATTGTCACCCTGCTTATTTAAATTAAATACAGAGTACATCATGAGAAATGCTGGCCTGGATGAAGCACAAGTTAGAATAAAGATTGCTGGGAGAATATCAATAACCTCAGATATGCAGATGACATCACCCTCATGGCAGAAAGCAAAGAAGAACTAAAGAACCTCTTGATGAAAGTGAAAGAGGAGAATGTTGGCTTAAAGCTCAACATTCAGGAAACTAAGATCATGGCATCTGGTCCCATCACTTCATGGGAAATAGATGGGGAAACAATGGAAACAGTGACAGACTTTATTTTCTTGGGCTCAAAAATCACTGCAGATGGTGAGTGCAGTCATGAAATTAAAAGACGATTGCTCTTTGGAAGAAAAGTTATGACCAACCTAGACAGCATATTAAAAAGTAGAGGCATTACTTTGCCAACCAAGGTCCATCTAGTCAAGGCTATGGTTTTTCCAGTAGTCATGTATGGATATGTAAGTTGGACTATAAAGAAAGCTGAGCACCAAAGAATTGATGCTTTTGAACTCTGGTGTTAAAGAAGACTCTTGAGAGTCCCTTGGACTGCAAGGAGATCCAACCAGTCCATCCTAAAGGAGATCAGTCTTGAATATTCATTGGAAGGACTGATGCTGAAGCTGAAACTCCAATACTTTGGCCACCTGATGCGAAGAACTGACTCATTGGAAAAGACCCTGATGCTGGGAAAGATTGAAGGCAGGAGGAAAAGGGGATGACAGAGGATAAGATGGTTGGATGGCATCACTGACTCAATGGACATGAGTTTGAGTAAGCTCTGGTAGCTGGCGATGGACAGGGAAGCCTGGCATGCTTCAGTCCATGGGATTGCAAAGAGTTGGACACGACTGAGTGACTGAACTGAACTGAACTGAAAGTAATGAGAGGGAGAACTGGAGAATATGGAAGAAAAACAGAAGGATTTGCCTTTGGTTGGAGACTGAGGAAGCAAAGGGTAGAGGGCAGAAATGATTGTTATGATAAAATAATTCTCCATAGAAGGACCAATTTTTTAGTTGACTGGTTTTCAATGTCTTGTTCACTTTCCCTCAAAAATAGTTTTGAATTGCTTTGCACTCAGTCCCATTTTAAGTTGACAGCTGAAGTTTTACATTGTAAGTTGATATGAACAAGCTTTAATACTCAAATGTTTTTCATTTGTCTCCACAAATTCACATTTTTTCTTATTCAGGTTCTCCCTTAGAGTTTCAGGTGTTTTGTGCTTGAAAATTCTTTTCATTTCTCATCCTACAACATGTCTCTGCAAAAATATATTCATCTAAAGTCAAATTCAGTTTTTAAAATATTTTATTCAAGTGTATGACTAAGTATTAAAATTTTTTTATTTTATGATACTATTATTATATAATTGATAGCTGTAGAAAAGAGAGTAGCAGTTACCAAGAGTCACACTTTTGGGGCACTTTTGTTTTTACTAAAAGAGAAACTAGGAAAGGAAGGAAAGGAGGGGATAAGGAGTGTCTTTGAATATTGATTTTAAGACAATTACAAAACTCTATGTATTTATTTAAATTCCTAGAACTGGATTCCCCAAAAAGTGAATTTTTCCAAATAAGCGTATAATTTTCAGAAAGGTATCATTGATGTTTGACCTTTTGTCTTCACAGTCTTCACAGCTATACTTTTTCCTTCTGAAACGTCAAAGCTTGTATTTTAGCCAAATGTTATTTTCCTCTGAAGATATTTTCCCTCAACAATATTATCTGCATTTTCCTCAAATCACTGCTTTGTCTTATTCAGACTCAACAAATTTTGCAAAATATTAACTCTGGGTGCTGTCTATTTGGGAAGTTTACTTTCCTCCCATTTGACAAACTAAATATTTGAGAAGAGATTAAGCAGTGTGAGTGACAGTGGAAACCATGCCATAAAGAGGGGAAAAAAAATCACAGTATGCAGAGACGCCATCTCTATTGTTATATTTTAGCAAACCATTCTTTTAAACCGTTAAAATTCCTTAGCCTTAGTGTTTGGACTCCAGATACTTTCTCCCAAGTATCTGATGAAAACCTACTTAACCTCAACTGCTCAACTTTTCTTTCCATTTTCTTTTATACGCTTTATGCCTCACAATTTTTTAAACAGCTAATAACTTCTTTCTCTGAGTTGTGTAGAGGTGGAAACAAATACTGTGGTTAGAAAACCTAATATTGTAGAACTCAGCCTGATGGATCTACATGTCTCTCCATCAGAGAGCCAATGCCAGCATCTACATCAGTTAGTGGTTACCCAATAATCAGGACACTATTCCAGACTTCCCTGGTGGTCTGGTAGTTAAGAACGTGCCTGATAATGCAGGGGACACGGGTTCGGTCTCTGATGCAGGAAGATTCCACTTGCGGCAGGGCAACTAAGTCCATGCACCACAGCTGCTGAGCAGGAACTCTAGGGCCCTTGCTCTGCAACAAGAGAAACCACCGCAAGGAGAAGCCCGCCTGCTGCAACTGGAGCACAGCCCCTGCTCGCCACAACCAGAGAAAGTCTGCGGGCAGCAACAAAGACCCAGAGCAGCCAAAACAATAATAATAATCAATTACCTTAGAGAAGAGGTACTATGCAACTGATTTCTGCAATACTCACTGCCTAAATCTCTCAGCTCAACACTTTGGACTGACTCTCATGTCAATGTGGTGGCCTGGGTCCAGGTTTAGTACACTTTACTGCAGAGTTATGCAGCATATCTTCCCTGCTGGCTCAGACGATAAAGTGTCTGCCTACAATGCGGGTTGACACAGGTTCAACCCCTGGGTCGGGAAGATCCCCTGGAAGAGGAAATGGCAACCCACTCTAATACTCTTGCCTGGAAAATCCCATGGATAGAGGAGCCTGGCAGGCTACAGTCCACGGCGTCGCAAAGAGTCGGACTGAGTGACTTCACTTTTTCTTTTAAGCAGCATAGTGAGAGCTCATTAGCCGTTTACTGGAGGCCTTGTCCACAGCTCTGCAGACCTTCAGGGCAAGAGGAACTAGCTACCAGCTACATGAGGTGACTTGATGGGGTCAGAAGAGCTTTTCTGACTATGCAAGTCTGACTGGCTATTTGACGCTTGCAACCCAAGCAGTACAGTTTAATTCCCTTATTTCAATGACATCCCTCTCTTGAGTTAATGACTTTGGTTTGAGATTTAGAATGTTCTTTGCAGCAGGGTTCCAGCCACAAGAGGCATCACCCAAGAGAGGGTAGCACTTGGTTCTTAGATGGTGAGAGAAGACAGAAATATTCAGGAAACAGTAATAAAGTGAATAAGTACATAGGGATAAAGAGGTAATGCTTGTGGACAGTGGGATCTGAGATGGGGCGGGAGAAGGTAGGGACAGTGGAGAGGCAGTGCGGGTAGTGGACCTAATTTAAAACCTAACTAGGAAGAACATGGCTTGAAGATAACCTGGCAGGTTAAACTCTGTAGTCAAGCGTTGAGTATACCTTAAGGAACTGTAAAATGATTCTTTAAGGAGAGATAAGATATTCTTCATTTTATTACATCAAATGCATTTTTTTTGTTTCAAAATAGAAACTCAGGTGTGGAAAATAATGCAGTTCTCAATTCTGCATAGTATTGGATTGACCAGGTGTGGGGGTTCTTGAAAGTCTGTGCTGTGGACGGCTCTGCTTTAAACTTGCGTGAATGGTTTCTCTGATCAACAGTGTACTTTACAGTTGCCAATTATTTTCTCTCTTCTCCCTCCACCTTTTTCAAACAAGTTTCCATGTACCATTATTTTCCACAGAAACAATTCCACAAGAAAAGTCCTCTAAGAGTTTATTTCCCCTTAGAAGCCTGAAAAAATAAAATAAAATCAAACACTGAGTATCTCTTTTCTTTGTTTTTATCCTCATACCAAGAGCAAGTATTTTTCTTCTCCTTCAACATATCTTTTTCCAGGTTCATCACTCCTGGCTGTATCTAACATGAACTTCAAAAGAGAGTCAGTATAGTATGGGTTTGTCACCTGCTACTTTCCAGATATATTGCATTGAATCATAAATACTGAAATTTTTTTTGATAAGTTTATATCCTTTGCTGAACATAAAGTAGACCCAGAGATGCAGAGATACACAGAGACTTTAAATCATGCTGAGGTTAAATCTGGTGTCAATAAAGCTAGACAAACCAGAGACTTAATGCGTTAGCTTCAAATTGTGGGCAACAAGGCATGTAAGTCTTGAGATGTGTAGAACAGGGGCGCAGACAGGGAAGAGCATTGGCTGGCTTTAGAGTTGCCTTGTTCCCTCCAGGAATCGAAGACAATTTACATCAAGGTTCACATGAGTAGTGTTAGTTCCAAACTTCCCTGATGTTAACGAGGATCCCATCTGCTGGACCCCAGGTGTCAGCAGGCAGAGGTGAGGCANGTCAAATATAGTTAAGAAAATGTTACATCAACCACAGTTAGATGACATTTAGATAGAATAAGGAAATTATAGAACACAAACAAAGTAACATGCCTAAAATTGAGGATAGTAATTATCTCCTGGGGCTCCTCTAGAAAAGAGTCTATCAAAGAAGAGTCTTTGCCTAAAATAAGGATCTTCAGAAGTCTAGTTCTGCTTCCCCCATGCTCTCTGGCACAATGCGAGTACAAAGGAATTTATTGCTGTAATATAAACAGGGTGCTAATGATGATATTTTTATCCCTCCCCACATTAGGGGGAAATAACCAGCTGTTTATAAAACTTGCGTGTTNTCTTCAGAAGTCTAGTTCTGCTTCCCCCATGCTCTCTGGCACAATGCGAGTACAAAGGAATTTATTGCTGTAATATAAACAGGGTGCTAATGATGATATTTTTATCCCTCCCCACATTAGGGGGAAATAACCAGCTGTTTATAAAACTTGCGTGTTCCACATGAATAAATCTATAGGGAAGGGAGATATTACGATATTATTTGATCATCTGAAAGTTATCCTTTCAAAACTTATCAAAGTCCAGAGTGCTGTCAGCTGTGTACTTCAGTGCTAGCACTTATTAGCGTCTTCAGAATGGGGATGTATACTAATTGCACTTGTTAACTGTTCTGTGTCTAAGTGCTTCAGCAGGATGGAAGCAAGCATGACACAGGGACTGCTAAATACTGAAGAAGGGGATCTGAAGAGCCATTCCATTCACAGCATGGGACGGCTAACAATCGCACGACGCCTTGCAATCAAAACATCTGATTAGGTTTCCTCCGGAGGAGCGAGACGCTTTCAAATGAAGCCCTACTCTTTCTCTCTCTCTCTCTCTGACCCTCACTGTCTCCTCCTTCCTATCCAGCCCCCCAAATCCATAAATATTCCACTTTAAGTACAGAGGCACAGAAACTGCCTCTGATGTTAGTGTCAACTCTATTATTTTGCTACGTTTAAAGTCATATCTAACCTATTGGTATCTAGTGATGTTGATTCCTTTACAAATGGAACACGGGGTTTACCTTCTCGGTGGCCATCCAATAGTCACAGATGGGACCAGTTAGTTTCCAGCTCAGGCTCCTTCAGGGAATTTTTCCCTTTCATCTGGTTATGCCACTCTCTTTCAACTGCCTGGAAATAGTAAAGAGGGTGGCTCCATCTTTTGCTAGTGGAGCATTAGTGCTGTTATCTTGTCGGTAGGGTACTCTGGGATGTAAGATGCCTTGTTATGTACATTCAAGCTATTACGACTAATTGTTCAATTAATTTGCTTTTGTAGGTGGATAAAAGTAATGGGTTTGGCTTGTTTGTCGAAATGCCCCCTTAAGCACGATTACATTGCCTTAGCTGCCTTTGTAGGCGGTCCCCGTGCCTCCTCAAGTAATTGTCACTGGAGAAGGCTCCATATGCTAATGAACTCTCTCTATCACTGAGAGACAAACATCCCTGCAAGACTTCTCTAAGGCATGCTGATGTATCAAGCTAAGGAGAGGCCCCGCATCATCACGAGAAGAACCGGAATGCTCCAAGTGCTATATCATCATTTTCAGCTCATTTGCGGCATTAGCATTTTGCTATTATCATTCGTTTCCTTGCTCCGCGTTGTCCAGGGTAATAGATGCGTTGTGCCCTCAGGGTGCCTCCCACCCACAGATTCAGCATATGCCCCCAACACAGAACCACAGATTACATGCATGAAGGTACAGAGTACAGCTGTAACTTCGTTACAAGGATCCGGGGAGGGAGTGAAGAGGCAGTAAAGAGACGAGAGGTGTGTTCTCACCTCTGTGGCTCTGAGTCCACAGCAGTGGCTAAGGTGCGGGTACGAGGCTTTTGAATCACTCCATTTCCATGGGGAACTGCTCACGGTCTGGTCACACAGGATATAGGATTTTATAGTAAATGGATAGCAGTGTCTTAGGCTCTCCATACATCAGCTTATAACACAATAAAGCCAATTGAGGTTGCCACGGGCGGCAACCAGAGAGAACTAATTAGCTAAAAAGTAAAATATAAATGATGATTCTATCAATGACAGTCCCGCCTGTGTTTTGATAAAGCATTTTGAACTGCGCACATCCCTTTCATGAGCTGATGTCACTGGGTCTCCCGGCAACACTGGATTGACTAACTAGGTTAGCTTTGCCAATTATTGCTTCCATCTGTACCGAGTTCCCTCTCCATGTCAGATACTTCCCTAGGAGGATCTGAGTATAGAACATTTCCTACCCGGAAGGCTAAGCCTAGTAACTCTTCCATGCACATGCTACTGCAGAGGTTAAAGATCCCCAGCCAACTCTCCCTTGACTGTGATATCTAGGAAACGATTTGGCCACCTACTGCTTAATGACCTGTTTCTGGGAGAGTGGGTCTTCTCCTTTCCCTGTCCTGAAACACTCAGCAGCACCCAATACTGTCCAACAATGCATTGCTTCAGAGGGTTGCTGATCACCCCACATGTCTGGATCATGTTCATTTCACCAGACTGTGGGCTTCTAGCCTGCAAATCTTTTCAGTCCTTTCAGTACAGGGAGTAGTATTGTGTGCACATCCTGTATGCATGTTTTGACTAATATTTTCCAAATATGGCCATGAAACCAAGGCACTAGGTGAACTGATTTAAAAAATACAGATTTCCAGGATACATTCCATATATTCTGAATCAGACTCTAGAATGAGAGCCTGGAATCTCTATTGTTTTTAAACATCGCAGGTGATTATTGAGATACAAGCCTATGGCAGAAAAACCACTGATATAAGGATAAGCATTTCTTATCTTGTTTTCCATCATAAAATTCCTGACCCATGTTCCATTTGTAGCTAATAGTTAATAAAAATCTTTGATCAAGTGAAACTGGATAGTTATATGACTCATAATCCTAACCACCATCTTTTACATATGTGTACAGATTTGTATTCATTGTGTTTATCCTGTTCCCTGGTCCTGGGCCCAGATGACAAGGCCTTGGCAAACCGATCTAATTAACTTCTTACAGTCCTATTGGACTCTGCCCCAGTTGTACAAACACAGATTTTGCAAGCAGGAACAAACACCAGTTAGTTACACCGAAATCATGTGTGGTGTTAGTCTGCTCAGAAATTGTGGCAGCAGTTGGCATCTTAATTAACCTGCTTCATTGCTCTGGGAATATTCCTCATAAGAAATGTGAAGCAACAGAAATTGCACCAGCAGAGTCTCCTCAACACTTGCTTTCACTTGGCATCACTGGTGAATGGCACTGAGTAAAGGTCAAGGCCAGTTCCCCCGCCGAGGCCTGGTCACTTGGTCCCCGGTATCTGCCTCCCTCTGTATTCTGAAAACTAGCCTCTTGGTACCACCCATTATGGCCCCAAGAATGCATTGCTTCTTAGTGTTGCTAACATTCCATATGTTTGGAACATGTTCCTTTCATTAGTTTGTGGATTTCTAGACAAGGACTAGCCTACAAGACTTTTTAAAATACTCTCAGCACACAGCAAGTTATCATGATTTAAGCATGATTTCATTGCTTATACTTACTACTGCCCATTTATTTTATTAACAGCGAACTCTACCAATAACTTGTCAGAAGGCCTCGTTTGAAATGTACTCTGTCTTTATGTTCAATCACCAGGAATTTCTGGTTTTTAAACCAGAGCTTAGGTATATAGTTATGAAAGATTTTGCTACCTAATATCCAAGACTCTGCTACTGCTAAGTTTCTTCAGTTGTGTCCGACTCTATGTGACCCCATGGATGGCAGCCCACCAGGCTCCTCCGTCCATGGGATTTTCCAGGCAAGGGTACTGGAGTGGGGTTCCATTGCCTTCTCCGAATATTCAAGACTAGGGGTATGAATATTACATATTCTGTACTCCTAGATCCATATCTAAATGTAACCCCAGTTCAAATCTCTCCTGCCTGAAAATTACCATATATATTTGTTTGAAATGTTTAACTCAACTAAAATATAGCTTTTTTTCTTTTTATTTTATTTAAAGAGCAGTGCTCCTCAAAGTATGATCTCCGAAGCAGAAGCATCACCTGGGAACTTGTTAGAAAGGCAAATTCTCCAGCCCCACCCAGACCTACTGAGTCAGTCATCCAGATGAACCTGATGCACTCAAAGTTTAAGGACCATTGCTCTAGCGAATAACTGTTAGATCTTTTTCTATACTGAACAATATATTCAACATCTCGAGGTCAATTCCATTTTTAATTGTCATATTAGTTGATGCCAAATGATAATTTCTACTTGGCCTTATCATTTACTGTCTAATCAATCTGGTCATCAGATCTGAAAATTGAATTGATCATCTAATTCCTGAGAATGGATCAGACCACCAACCTGCCAAGGACAAATATGACTGAACATAGAGCCTTCATTCATAAATCATTCAAATTATGAAACAGGGAACTCAACTGGAAGTAAAATTTTTCTTTCTCACATAATGCATAGAATGGATTTTAAAAGGTAATTCCAGCTGGATGAGACACCTACTGGAAAAGAAGTTCAGTTTACCAATATCCACACATACTCACTCAAGACTCTCAGAGTTCTTCAGAGTTTTGCAATGATTCACTCATTTACTCTAAACTTACACCTTTCTTTTCATTTGTTCTTCTCAGAGACATATAAACCTAATGAAAGGTAAAATGAGGCAAGCTCAAAATTGTCTGAAAGATGAATTTATCTGGGAATAGCAAAAGAATTGCAATTTGGAACATGCCAACTGTAGCAAGCTATGGACAAGTCTGTTGAGGGCTTGGAGTAGATTATATTTACAGTCAGGATGTATAGAGAGTAGATAGTTCATTAACATCAAAGTGTATAGAGAGTAGCTTGAAAATTCCCCAAGCAGACAAAACAGTCTTGTACAAAAAAAGCTCATTTCAGCTTATTTTGTAGAACCAACCCAACCTGGGTCATTTCTTGGGCATTCCTCTGGAAACCATAAGCACAATTTCCCAAGGTTAAATTGACACAATCCCTGACCAGTTTGTATTATCTAAGAGAATCCCAATATTATCAGTTTTCTGTAAGTCAGTCTCTCAGTCCTTAAGTTTTGTTCTTCTGAGGGCACTACACATGAAACTTTCTATTTCATTTACTCCAGTTCTATTTTAGACTGAAATTCTTTCACAGATGCAAGGTAAGGCATAAAGATAACAGGCCTGACCTCCTAAGAAACATTCTCAAAATTAAACATCCTAAGGAATGCCCTCACCTTCACCCTTTCAAATGGCTCCTTTGGATGTCTGTTCCCAGGGTTAAAATTGCAGCTGTCTGAGACCTGGTTTTGAAGAGGCCCTTCACCACCACAAACACATTAGTTTAAATAACCCATTGGTGGACCAATTTTTATATTGGAGGGGCAATTACTTTTTTTTTAATGAACAATTTAATTATAATAATCCAAGCATGTTGAACAAGGTGAAAGATGAAAGCCAGGTGACAGCAAACCAGCATTAGAGCTTTTATTGCTCTAAATGCACCTGGTTCTGTCTTATACTTTGAAATCTGGACCTGAAGGTCATTTTGACATCAGTGGGGCCATGTATAAATTCTGTTAAAGATGACTCAGGTTTCTAAGTTTCAGTACATTGGTGAAAACACACATTTAATCTTTTAAAAAATCTTCGCTGAGCTTCTATACTACTTAATGCTGAGTTACAAAGAGCAGTCAAGATCAACACAGTGCCTCTCCTGAGAGAGCTGCTGTTATTTTAAGTAATACCTTTATCATTCCAGTCTTCAGGTAGCCTGAGATTGCTGACTTATTTCTGTGATTAATGGTGAAATTGTAATTGTGCAATTGTTGTCATCCCTCTTCAAGTTTNAATTGAAAGAGACACGTGTACTCCAATGTTCATCGCAGCACTGTTTATAATAGCCAGGACATGGAAGCAACCTAGATGTCCATCAGCAGATGAATGGAAAAGAAAACTGTGGTACATATACACAATGGAGTATTACTCAGCCATTATAAAGAATACATTTGAATCAGTTTTAATGAGGTGGATGAAACTTGAGCGATTATACAGAGTGAAGTAAGCCAGAAAGAGAAATACCAATACAGTATACTTACGCATATATTTGGAATTTAGAAAGATGGTAACGATAACCCTATATGTGAGACAGCAAAAGAGACACAGATATATAGAACACTATTTTGGACTCTGTGGGAGAGGGAAAGGGTGGGATGATTTGGGAGAATGACATTGAAACATAAATAATGTCATATAAGAAATAATCACCAGTCTAGGTTCGAGGCAGGATACAGGATGCTTGGGGCTGGTGCACTGGGATAACCCAGAGAGATGGTATGGGGAAGGAGGTGGGAGGGGAGTTCAGGATTGGGAACATGTGTATACCAGTGGCAGATTCATGTTGATGTATGGCAAAACCAATACAGTATTTTAAAGTAAAATAAAGTAAAATTTAAAAAAAANCCAAATTCAGACTGAAATTGAAGAAAGTAGGGAAAACCACTAGATCATTCAGGTATGACCTAAATCAAATTTCTTATGGCTATACAGTGGAAGTGAGAAATAGATTTAAGGGACTAGATCTGATAGATAGAGCACCTGATGAACTATGGGCGGAGGTTCGTGACGTTGTACAGGAGACCATCCTTTTTGGATAGAACTTTAGAAACCAATGAATTCAAATTCTTGCATTACATTTGGGGAAACTGAGGCATGGAAATGGGAGAGAGAGTGGTGATGGAGCTAAGAACTCAGTTTTCCCAAATGCCCTTCCCTCTGCCTCAAATGCCTTTCATTCTGCATCACCTCCCTGTACCACTCTCTCACCTAGTTAATGCCTATTAATTCTGAAATCTCAGCTCCAGTGCCCCTTCCTTTGGCAAGTCTTCTCAGATCCAGCCCCCACCACTGGATCCAGGCCCATTACACATTCTCATAGCACCTGCCAGTGTGTTTCGTCCCCATCGTCCCGTTCCCACCCACCACACAGCACAGGCAATCTGCACTCTGTAAACACATGAGTCACTGAGGGAGCAGGAAACTCCAAGCATGTGTTCCGTGGGGGATGCTTTCTGCTTCCCTAAAGAAACACCTCCACACAGTTCATTCATAAAGCAACAGAGAGAAACAGCTTCCACTGGGGCATTATCTTTCAACTCAAGGTTCAGCTAGGATTCATTAAAGGGAACTCTGTTAATTGTGATGTCCTCCACCCCTACAAAATCAGTGGGGCTCTTTCTGTCCAGCCCACCACTCCTTTCAAGGTAATCAGGGCTAGAGAGGACAAGAACTAATAAGCAATTCCGTCAGTTGTTCTAGTGCTTTATTTTTTTTCCCTAACACTTGCTCTTATCACCCCAGACATACTTTATGTGGAACAAATTGATTAAAACATAAAACGAGGATTCACTTTGTGTTAGTCCCTGTGCTGTGTAGTTATTGGGATATAAAAAGATCCAAGTGGCTTAACTAAATCCAGAAAAAATCCATCTCCTACTGTCTTATCTTCAGCTGTAAAGTATAAACTTCTTGCTGAGAAGGGCGGAGAAAGAGAATTGATATTTATTGAGTTCCTACTACACGCCAAGCACTGGCTGAGACAACTTCCCTCATTTATTCACTCAGCAAATACTTGAGCCCTGGGCACTGTTCTAGGAACTGCAGAGTCCGCAATGAAAGAGCAAAAGTCCCTGATGCCACAGAGCTTCCAATCCTGTGAATGGGGACAGACAGTAAGCAAATCAAACCACATACTGTCAGGTAGGAATTACAGGTATGAAGAGAAATAAAGCAGGTTAAAGAAATAGGGGTGATGGTAACTTTTTAGCTGTGGGTCAGGAAAGGACTCTCTGAGGACATGGCCCTGGATAGAGAGCTGAATGAGATGAATGCAAGGCTTTCGACTGTTGGAAAGAAGAATGTTCCAGTCAGAAGAAGCAGCCAGCACAGAAATCCTGAGGTGGGGGAGTGTTTGAGCTGCTGGAGAGGCAGAGAGGCCAGCATGCGGGGAGCACAAGAAGTGAGGCAATAAAGGTCAAGAGATAGGGACAGGGAGGTGGGTCGTGTCACCATGCTAAAGACTTTGAACTCTATTCCAAATTTCATAACAACCCTTTGGCGGGTCTTGAGCGAGAGCATGCCATGAGCTGATTTACTTTTCAAATGATTGTGCCTCATATAATCCTCAAAATAATCTTAAGAGAGAAGTAGTTTGCTGTTGCTGCTGCTGCTAAGTCGCTTCAGTCGTGTCCAAGTCTGTGTGACCCCACAGACGGCAGCCCACCAGGCTCCCCCATCCCTGGGATTCTCCAGGCAAGAACACTGGAATGGGTTGCCTTTCCTTCTCCAATGCATGAAAGTGAAAAGTGAAAGTGAAAAGTGAAAGCGAAGTAGCTCAGTCGTGTCCAACTTTTCGGACCCCAGGGACTGCAGCCTACCAGGCTCCTCCATCCATGGGATTTTCCAGGCAAGAATACCGGAGTGGGCTGCTATCGCCTTCTCCGGAGAAGTAGCATTAACCTCACTTTATTGATGTAGAAATTGGGTGTGGGGGAGATTAAATATCTTGCCCAAATTTTAGACTTGCGGTTCTAACTCAGGACAGCATGGTTCCCAACCTGAGGCTCTTCACCCTCTCCCACTCCCAGGACAGGACCTGTGTCCTGCATGATTCTCAAATACAGTCACAGCAACCAGCATGTGGTTCCTGCCTGGGTGAATATTTTCTAAATGAACGCTAAGACTCACCCTTCTGCTAAATCCCTGGGACAGTTAGATGTTTGGGTCATTGAAGAGATAAATGTGAAGAATAAAGGGATCTTTGTAATCAAAAAAGAGAATTAAAAAAATTAGGTGTTTTTATCTGTGCTCTATTTCAGGCAATACCATTCCACTGAGAAATATGATTTTTGCCCCCAGTGCTTCAGGGTTCGTCTATTTTGATATTTTTAAATTCCATTTTCTACATAGTTCTGTACACACACACACACACACACATCAACTTTGAAATGAACTTGCTTGCTACTCAG
The DNA here is from genome assembly GCA_006410875.1 of Neotragus pygmaeus. Lineage (NCBI taxonomy): Eukaryota > Metazoa > Chordata > Mammalia > Artiodactyla > Bovidae > Neotragus > Neotragus pygmaeus. The sequence goes on along the minus strand of SJYV01028649.1, from coordinate 684,249 downwards.
GCCAAAGGTCTATTGGAAATGATACCCATTAAAATCTAGATGAGTTTTGAGTTTACTCCTGGTGGCTATTCATACCCAGAGATCATGTCAAGACTAGAAAGCTATGACTTGGATCTTGTGCCCTTTCTCCTTCTTATACCTGCATTACCCACCATGGAGCCAACCCTTTTCCCAGGGGTGAATCAAAGAGAAAAAGTTATTTTCAGGTGAGGACACATGATGCACCCCACCTCTGACTCAGAACCCTGCACTGAAATATCCCAATCCAATCCCAAAGAAGGGCAATGCCAAAGAATGTTCAAACTACTGTGCAATTGCACTCATTTCACTTGCTAGCAAGGTAATGCTCAAAATCCTTCAAATTAGGCTTCAAAAGTACATGAACCAAGAACTTCCAGATGCACAAACTGGATTTAGAAAAGGCAGAGATCAAAGTGCCAATATACATTGAATCATTAAAAAAAAAAAAAAGGCAAGGGAATTCCAGAAAAACATCTACTTCTGCTTCACTAACTACACTAAAGCCTTTGACTGTGTAGATCACAACAAACTGGGAAATTCTTAAAGAGATGGGAATACCAGACCACCTTACCTGCCTCCTGAAAAACCTGTATACAGGTCAAGAAGCAACAGTTAGATCCAGACATGGAACAATGGACTGGTTCCAAATTGGGAAAAGAGTACATCAGGGATGTATATTGTCACCCTCCTTATTTAAGTTCTATGCAGAGTACATCATGCAAAATCCTTGGGTGGATGAAGCTCAAGCTGGAGTCAAGATTGCCGGGAGAAATATCAATACTCTCAGAAATGCAAATGACACCACCCTAAAAGCAGAAATCAAACAGGACCTAAAGAACCTCTTGATGAAGGTGAAAGAGGAGAGTGAAAAAAACTGGCTTAAACTCAACATTCAAAAAACTAAGATCATAATACCTGGTGCCATCACTTTATGGCAAATAGATGGGGAAAAAATGGAAACAGTGAGAGGCTTTATTTTTTTCAACTCCAAAATCACTGCAGATGGTGACTGCAGCCATGAAATTAAAAGATGCTTGCTCCTTGAAAAAAAAGGTATGACCAACCTAAACAGCATATTAAAAAGCAGAGACATTACTTTGTCTATGAAGGTCCGTCTAGTCAGAATTATGGTTATTCAGTAGTCATGTATGGATGTGAGAGCTGGACCATCAAGAAAACTGAGCACCAAAGAAATTGATGCTTTTGAACTGTGGTGTTGGAGATGCTTGAGATAGCAAGGAGATACAACTAGTCCATCCTAAAGGAAATCAGTCCTGAATAGTCATTGGAAGAACTGATACTGAAGCTGAAACTCCAGTACTTTGGCCACCTGATGTGAAGAACTGACTTTTTGGAAAAGATGCTGATGCTGGGAAAGATTGAAGTCTGGAGGAGAAGGGGATGACAAAGGATGAGATGGTTGGATGGCATCACTGACTCGATGGACATGAGTTTGAGCAAGCTTGGGGAGTTGGTGATGGACCGGGAAGGCTGGTATGCTGCAGTCCATAGGATTGCAAATAGTGGAATATGACTGAGTGACTGAACTGCACTGACTCTTACCTGCAGAAAAGATTAATAAACGAAGTATCCCACATTTCAGTCTCTGTGATGTTCAGTCACCTGAACAACAACAGTCCCTCTCAGTCATTCACGCAATAAACATTAATAAATGAAGAAACTTCTGGGATAAGGAGCTCTTCATGGTGCTGGAGTGGTAGTGAGCTAAGTCAGGCTGCCCTTTGCTTTCAGGAGCCTGCAGACTTGTCCTGGGGATAAGGCCAAGCATGTTGTCACATAAACATTAAGCTGCAAACGTGAAAAAGCACTGAAGGAAACAAACCAGCATTTCTAAGAGCTCCCAGCAGAGGGTTTATCTAATCTGGAGTGGAGGCACAGAGGGTTCTGTGAAAGGGTGGGCAGGCATTAAGGAGATGAAGTTGAGACAGAAGGAGCAGTGTAGGTATGGAGCTTTCCCAGGTTCTGAGTGAAACCATTGGGTTTTGTGTAGGGGCCTCTGAAAGGCTCATTTTTGTCTCAGGGCAGAAAGAATTCAGTGAGAGGCAATGTGATAGATAAGAAGTTATTTATTAGAATAGGATACTTACGAGGCTTACAAGTGGGCAGACAAGAGGGTGCCACACCCAGAGAACTTACTGGGCTACAGTTAATAATCAAAGGAAAAGTCTGGAGGTGAAGAAGAGTCTCTTTGTTTTTCGTGAGTAGATGTCACGTTTCCATCATCAGTTCCTCCACCAGTTTGGGCAGGGCAGTTTTCTTGTATCTACGTGGTTAAACCAAGTCCACAGATTATTATTTTTTATGTGTGCAAAGACCATGGCCTAACTTACTCAGCTCACTGGGTAGGGTGTGGGTCTTAAAACACCATTGTTTTATTGTTTTGGGTCATGTCCCCTGCTTCTGTTGTATGGTTTTGTTGCTAAGCATTCCTGCCTGGTTTTGTAGTTAAGCAAGCCTGCTTTCCTGAGTAACGGTTAACTTACTAACCATTAACTTAACTTAATAACCTGTAAGTTTTTTTCTACTTACAATCCCGTAGTGGGATTAACTATTTAATCACCTACTTTGTCCCTTTACTCTGTCCTTATGAGGAGGCCAGAAGCAAAGGATCCTGGAGGACCTGGAGACGGCTGGTGTGACTAGGATCCAGAGAAAGCGTGGGGTGCTAGAGGAGGGATGCAGAGGCTGGGTCTAATCTACGCACCTCCTTTGCCCCCAGCATTCACCAGATTAAGTGTCGAAGTAGCCTCCAGATGAAACAACACAATAAATAGCCAGAAAACAGGCTCAGGAAGTCCTAGAAGTTCCCAGGGCCACTCGACATACAATCCTGCAAGGAGATAAGGGTAGAGAGGGATTTGCCAAAGAAAAAGTCATTTTCATCACTTCCCCAGGGAGAAGAACTCCAGGTGAGGCTCTCAGAGAACCTGGCCTTGAATACTCGTTTACGTGTTTACATCCTGGAAGAAATGAGAAGCAGTCATTAGCACAGCAAGCAGCCTTCATCCTTCCTTTCCCATAAAAACACAGTCACCAGAGGATGGAAAATTACCCTGATGTCTCTATATCTCCAAATTGTACTTTGGAGACAGACTGTGTAAGGCAAACAGACCCCGAGTGAAAACCTCCTGGCTAGATTTCCAAGCCAAGGACTAATAAATCACCCTGAAATATACAATCTGACTGCAGCTTTGTTTTGCGACTCGTGGCTGCTGCCCTAGGGAGGACCGTGAATTGCATGGCCTGGCAGATGGGTCAGGAAAGTGGTATCTGCCTGGTGGGTTGAGGACCTGCAAATTAACCCCATGGTGGTGCTTACCTGGGGAAAGACTAACCTTTAAGTGAGGAGCGGGCTTGGAGGCGAGGCCTCCTGGGCATGAAAGAGGCAGCCCCAGCCCACAGAGTGCAGAGATGAGACATTCTCCCCTAGTGAGGGGGCACTGTGAGTCACAGGATCGAAGGAGGAAAACAAGAATTTTAGTGGTGATTGAAAATGCTCATTAGGAGAGAGCCTGGGCGGCAGTAAGTGAGCCCAATTGGAAAGTGAGAAATTTTCATAGTCTGTATTTTTATTCCTCAGTCAAAAACACTCTTGATTTGCCAAAGCACTTTTGCAATCATTTGTAAATTGGTCTGCCAGGGTCTCCATGAGAATGTTAAATGATAAGAAGAAGAATCAATATCTCATTGCTGACTTGGGGGTAGGCATCCATGTGAAAAACAAGATTCAAAACCTTGATAGAAGGATGCAAAGATGTCAATCTCTTGGGATGAAAAATAGTTAAGCAAAAGGTGCCAAATGCCAAGTTNCTCTTTCGTTTCCTTAGCCATTCAGAAACCTTTCATTTCATGCCTTCCTCCCTTTCTCTCACTTCCCCACTTCCTCTGTCTCTGTCTCCTTCTCTCCCATCCTCCTCTTGTCACCAATGTTTTGTAGGACACACTCCATTTGGCTGGCATTTTCCTCCAGGGAACTGATATGCAATCTTTTGTTCTTTCAAGCTGTTTTTGTTTCCAAGAGACAAAATACCTACTTTGTGTCATGTTCTCTTGTGTGTGACTAATGATAATGGAACAGTTATGAGCTGTGCATTTGTAGTCTTAGAAAGCTTAAATTAGTACCATTTTTAATATAATAATTATATTAACATAAATTATTTGCTTCTAAAACAAAACATGTGAAAGCAAGTTAAACGACTTAAATTATAGGTGTCTGTTGACTAGTAAGCCATTAGAAAGTAGGCTAGCAATCCTCAGCTGCACTATTTCTGTTGCCTGAAAGCTTCTAAGATGCCTCCCTAGGCCTCCTAAAAACTAGCGACTGAGTAGGAGGAAATAGCAAATGACATCAAGGCCAATCAGCTGCATGTGCTCCCATTTCTGATCCCCACATTCTGTGCTGATTGTCTCTCTTGAAATTTTTGATACAGCAGTTACTATTAGTCATAAGATAAAAGAATATTAAAACCATAGATTCTGCCATAGCTGAGCTAACATTTAATAAACTTTTCTCTGCAGAATGGATGGATAGTTGGATGGATGGTGGATGGAAAGATGTATGAATGATGGATGGATGATGAATAGATAAGAGGGATGAATGATAGGTGGGTAGATGAGTAGATGGTAGGTAGATAAGTGGTTGAAGATGGATAGATAGATGGATGGATGGAGTAAGCAGACTCCTGTTGTCAAATTAGATCATCTGAAGAAAATTAGGCTAGCCTATTTACAATTAAGTGAGTGCCTTCTCTATTCAAGACATAAAGGTGGTGGATATTTTGAAATAAAGAAGTAGAAGATATGGTCTAAGCCTTCAAAAAGGTTTCACTCTAATTTGGAAATAAGACAGTACATAATTAAACTTAAAATTACATGGTACAGATTGTTCAGAGAAAACTAATATGGAAAAAACAAAAAATGTACTCAAATTAAGAGATAGAGTATCAAGGAAGGCCTAAAGGAAGAGATCTGATCTGAGCAAGTGTTTGAAGGGCACATTAGGTTTGGACAAGTTGGGAGGAGGGGCCATTTCTAGGGAGAAACATTGACATTTGGTGGCACTGAGTCATTTTTCCTTTACTTATAGTTTTCTACTTTCACAGGTTTTCAGTGAGAGAAATTATGATTTTGTCTTTTCTTTAACTGTATACTCAACCCGTACATAGCACAGTATCTTACACAAATTAGGGTCAATTAATATAAAGAAAGCTGAGCACTGAAGAACTGATGCTTTTGAACTGTGGTGTTGGAGAAGACACTTGAGAGTCCCTTGGACTGCAAGGAGATCAAACCAGTCCATCCTAAAGGAAATCAGTCCTTAATATTCGTTGGAAGGACTGATGCTGTGGCTGAAGCTCCAATATTTCAGCCACCTGATGCGAAGAACTGACTCATTGGAAAAGACCCTGATACTGGCAAAGATAGAAGGCAGGAGGAGAAGGGGATGACAGAGGATGAGATGGTTGGATGGCATCACTGACTCAATGGACATGAGTTTGAGCAAGATTGGGAAGTTGGTGATGGACAGGGAAGCCTGGCATGCTGCACTCCATGGGGTTGCAGACAGTTAGACATGACTGAGTGAATGAAATGAAATGAACTGAACTGAATATAAAGTAAATGAATGAGATGAACAAATAGTCAAGAGTCACACCCAAAGTCCCTACCCAGACTGTGGTCTCTCCTTGAGATTTTGGCATAAAATGAGGTCCAACATGAAGTCTAATATGGCTTCATTTGATTAGGCTTTTCCTACATAAAAGAGCCTTGATAGAAAGTTTACAATATGGATTGGGACTAGGTTGATTAAATAAAATTTGTACTTTAGCAATAATGGAGACAAACCAATTTCTTTACATTTTTTTCTAATGGGAAAATTTTCATATTTGAAATGAAAAGAGCCAAAGGGGGAAATGGAGCCATGCTTTGACACAACCTTAATTAAATAGCTTTACTCCCAGCTTTTTAGAAAAATCAAATCTATATTTTTGCCCACAGATTGTTCTCCAAGAGGATAGTAACACATCACTCCACTAGTTTTAGCCTTGCAACCAACAACATGCAGTAATTTAATTAGCTGATGTGTCATATCAGCAGTTTAGAGACTGTGATTCTGCTGTCTGAACCAACCAAACAAACAAACCAAAAAAAAAAAAAAAGACGTTTGATTGGGAAGTGGCAGCTATCTCTACAGGTCCTGGGCAGTGAGTGACATGTGGAGTTTTGCTAATGACTTCAGGTCTACCCAAAAAAGTTGACCCCTGAATTCCCTAAAGTCCATCTGTTCTCTAAGTGCTATGCCTTTGGGAAATTCTAGCTCCAAGGCTGGAGAGAAAATTGAGAAAATAATGGAAAGAAAGGAAGGAATGTTATAGGCAAGAAGATCCTGCCTACCTCCCACCTTTACATATATATTTTCCTCCATCTAGAAGGCTCAGCATTCCCTCACTTTCTTACTTCCCTTTGTCTCTGCTCAAATGTCACCCAGCAGTTCATCCTAGCTATTTTCATACCCTTTCTCCTAACCTGACCTCCTTTACTCCTCACTCCTTTTCAGTTCAGTTCAGACCTCCTTTACTCCTCACCCCTTTTCAGTTCAGTTCAGTTCAGTCGCTCAGTCATGTCTGACTCTTTGCAACCCCACGAATCACAGCATGCCAGGCCTCCCTGTCCATCACCAACTCTTGGAGTTTACTCAAACTCATGTCCATTGAGACAGTGATGCCATCCAGCCATCTCATCCTCTGTCATACCCTTCTCCTCCCACCTTCAATCTTTCCCAGCATCAGCGTCTTTTACAATGAGTTGATTCTTCACATCAGGTGGCAAAAGTATTGGAGTTTCAGCTTCATCATCAGCCCTTCCAATGAACACCCAGGGCTGATCTCCTTTAGGATGGACTGGTTGGATCTCCTTGCAGTCCAAGGGNACCCTTCCCTGTGTCCACATATCCTTTCTCTACATCTGCCTCTCTCTATTCCTGCCCTGGAAATAGGTTCATCTGCAACATTTTTCTAGGTCCTACACATATGAGTTAATATATGATGTTTGTTTTTCTCTCTCTGACTTACTCCATATGACAGACTCTAAGTCTATCCACATCTCCACAAATGACTCAATTTTGTTTCTTTTAACTTATATGTACAGTACATCATATGAAATGCCAGGCTGGATGAATCCCAAGCTGGAATCAAGATTTCTGGGAGAAATATCAATAACCTCAGATATGCGGATAATACCACTCTAATGGCAGATTGTGAAGAGGAACTAAAGAGCCTCTTGAAGAGGGTGGAAGAGGAGAATGAAAAATCTGGCTTAAAACTCAACATTTAAAACTTTAAGACCATGGCATCCAAGCCCTTCACTTCATGGCAAATAGAAAAGCAAAAAGTGGAAATAGTGGCATATTTTATTTTCTTGGGCTCCAAAATCACTGCGGACAGTGACTCCAGCCATGAAATTAAAAGACACTTGCTCCTTGGAAGGAAAGCTATGACAAACCTAAGCAACATATTTAAAAAGCAGAGACATTACTTTGCCAAAAAAGGTCCATCTAGTCAGGGCTATGGTTTTTCCAGTGGTCGTGTATGGATGTGAGAGTTGGACTGTAAAGAAAGCCGAACACCGTAGAATTGACGCTTTTGAACTGTGGTGTTGGAGAAGACTCTTGAGAGTGCCTTGGACTACAAGGAGAGGAAACCAATCAATCTTAAAGGAAATCAACCCTGAACATTCACTGGAAGGACTGATGCTGAAGATGAAGCTTTAATACTTTGGTCACCTAATGTGAAGAGCTGACTCATTGGGAAAGACCCTGATGCTGGGAAAGATGGAAAGCAAAAGGTAAAGGGGGAAGCAGAGGATGAGATGGTTAGATGGCATCACCAACTCAATGGACATGAGTTGAGCAAACTCAGGGAGATCGTGAAGGACAGGAAAGCCTGGTGTGCTGCGGTCCATGGGGTCGCAAAGAGTCAGACATGACCTAGAGACTGAACAACAGCAACGAGGCTGAGTGATGTTCCATTGTACGTGTGCACCACATCTTCTTTATCCATTCGTCTGCCGCTGGACATTAGGCTGTTTCCACATCCTGGCTATTGTAAATAGTGCTACAATGAACACTGGGGTCTATGTGAATTATGGTTTAGATTTCCCAGTAAAGAAATTGTCATGAACATCACTCTAGGACAAAAATCAGTCTCTGAACATGGCCTTTTTGAGGTGGAAGCAAGGAAGTGATGGACCATCAGCTCCTGTGGTTCATCACCCAGCATAGTTCTTTGGAAATAGTTGATCTCAAATAACATTTCTTGAATTGAAACAAGTATGAGAGCAGAAGCTGTAGGCTCTAACCAGTGTCTCATCACTCTGCTAACTAAGAGCATCTCATGCCTCCTAATTCTGAAATGAGGGTAAGGTGAGCTGCCTTTAAGGAAGTTTATGGCAGGGTGGCTACCAACACACTGCTTGGTCACACATCTCTAAAATGACCTTCTCTTCCTGTTCCCGCTCTCGAGATCACTCTGAGCAGCTGTATGGTTCCTGCCACCCCTCTCAGAGCAGAAGCTCTGCAGAGCTGTGTGTAATGAGAGGAGTAGTCTCAGGTGTGGCTCCAGGCTGCAGCCAAGGCTCCAACTAGGAGAAATCCTTTCTTGCCACATCCTATTAAGCATAACTTCCAAGTGATGCTGTTGAAAATTGCTCCAGAGGCCAGAAGGGAGGTCTTCAGCCAGCAAAATCTCCATCCCTAGGAGTCAGCCAACTGAGGGCCTGCCCTGGGCCTGGCAGCATGGCCAGCGTTTCATTCCATGACCTCCCCACGTAAAGCCCACGTGCACACGGATAACCAGCTTCTCTCTGCTTTCCAATCTGAAAGAGAAGCATTTCTCGTCTCTTCCATGTCCTGCAAGTGCTTTTCATATGCAGAGCTCCAGGGATCACCCCTGGAGTCTGGTTTCACCGTGTAAAATGCCGGGTCAAGACAAACACAGGAGGAAGCCTTTTACCCACCAAGAGGTTGGTATAGAGGCAGCTGTAGCCGTCGGGAGTTGAGAATCCCGAGGAAGTTGGCCCATGGTCAAGGCCTCCCACACCTCCAGTCTGGTTCAGGGCAGGGCCTGGAAGCTGATTATCTCCATGGACCCCGCCCCCCCTTCCCCAGTGGACACGCAGAGCTCAGGGATGCTGCTTCCAGGGCGAGAACACAAGTGAGAGAGAGAGAGAGAAAGTCTCTTCCTTGGTGAAGAGGGGCTGACGACCCACTGCCGCAAAACCTTTGATAATGTCTTATCGCAGTTCTCCTTCATCTGTTCTAAGGCTGTAACTGCTTGATTTGCCTCCAGATTGCAGAGACCCTTAGAGTTCAGGGAAATGTACATGACCAGATCTCCCCATGAGGCAGATGACTCCAGCACACTTTCCCCGAGTTGATGCACTGGCGCTTCTGTCCAGGCCAATACTGGGGCTAGGGCACTGGACCCACAGGAGCCGGCCTCACAGGCACAGTGCTTTACTCCTTAGGTTTGTAACCAGCTCAAAGAATCACTGGGCAGGACTCCTCAGGGCCATCTGCTTCTTGCTTAATGTGCAAACCCAGATGGACACATTTGCCACCTGCTTTGCCATAGCTGAGGCCACTGGCACACTCCTCTGCCTTCAACAAAGGGCTCCCCATGAAAGCACCCTCTGCCACTCAAACCCTGTGCCTTCAGCTGAAAGGAACTAAATCCAAACTCAGAAACATGAGAGGTATGCCAAGGATTTTCTGCGATTTTCTATTCCTGTATCATGCACTAGACCTAGATGAATTAGGTATAAGTAGTCTATTCACTTATTAAAGAGGATTCAGAGATTGCAAGGGGCAACCTATCAGTCCTCAGATTTGAGTGAAATATACCGCCTATTGGACTTCTCAGGTAGCTCAGAGATAAAGAAGCTGCCTGCAATGCAGGAGACATGGGTTTGATCCCTGGGTTGGGAAGATGCCCTGGAGGACTTGGCAGGCCATGCCAGTATTCTTGCCTGGGTAGTCCCATAGACAGTCCATGGAGATGCAAGTGTCTGACAGTACTTAGCAACAAAAGAACAACATCCCGCATACTTCAGACGTTCTTACAACTGAAAAGTGAAAGTGTTAGCCGCTCAGGCACGTCCGACTCTTTGCAACCCCATGGACTGTAGCCCGCCAGGCTCCTCTGTCCATGGAATTTCCCAGGCAAGGATACTGGAGTGGGTTGCCTTTCGCTTCTCCAGGGGATCTTCCTGACCCAGGATTGAATGCAGGTCTCCTGCATTGCAGGTGGATTCTTTACTGTCTGAACCACCAGGGAAGCCCAACCCTGCCCCAAATCAGAGTGACTTCCCCAAAGATGCTGAGATATGGACTCTCACTTGAATGTCCACTGAACTACTCATGCACTTCTCCCACCCCCTCCCAGGTGCTGAGCTCTATGTGGGACCAGGGACAAGAGGCACTGGGTTATTTATGCTGTGTCCAGTACACCTCAAAACTCAAATATGTGGTGGATACAGAATAAATGCACTGACAAACAGAGCAAGAGCCTGGTACCTCGAAGTTGAAATAACAAGTTGGGTTTGGGCTGCTGTCTGGGTTTTGTCTATTTTTGTTTTGTGTGTGGGTTTGCTCTGGTTTCAGTAGGTAATCCCCAGGCAGAATTGTACTGAAATGGAAGTTCAAGTGTAGGAGGGAAGAAGGTTGCAGAATAGATGCCCGTCTGACTATAGCCACAGTTTGGCTGCCAAAAGCTGAAATGAAAGATGTTCTGCTCTGCTTCCTTCTTCCTGAGAACACACCTAAAAATAGCTGCGCTGCAAGGGTCCTGCACAGCTTCAGATGCCCCTGCAGCTGTTCTCCATCAAAATACCACAACTAGCCTTCATGCCCCTTCCTGTAAAGGACGGTTTCTGTATTCTGTCTTCATCTTCAAATGCCTCTAACTTCAACTTCAGTGGTTCTCTGCACCAGTTCTGTGGCCAGAGGCCAGGGGTATGGGTCAAGTTCTCAAAAGAGCATTTTTAGACTTTCTCAGTTTTTGATTGTTTGGGTCCAAAGATGCTATGTCTGGAGAAATGACACGTGGGTCAAGCCCTTCATTGGAAAGGGATGTTCAGACACACTTTCACTGTTGTAGCATGCAGGCAAGTGCAGGCTTGGGGCAGCTGTTCCTCCCAGTGCACGGTGGGCTGGTGGCCCAGTTCATCTGTTGGGATCAGAGGAGGGCAGTGCGTAGGGGACACAGAGGGGAGAGGGGACACCTGAGCACAGGGCAGCAGGGCCGTTGCAATCTGGCCCCCACCCCGTGTGTGTGTAGACACACACACACACACACACACACACACACACACACTACAACTTTATCCATTCATCTGTTAATGGATACTTACGCTGCTTCCTTATCTGTCCAGGCATGTGTGCCCAGTCGCTCAGTCATGTCCGACTCTTTGTGACCCGATGAACTGTAGCCTGCCAGATCCCCCTGTCCACAGGATTTTCCAGGCAAGAATACTGGAATCGCTTGCAATTTCCTACTCCAAGGGACCTTCCTGACCCAGGGATTGAACCCGAGTCTTCTACATGGGCAGGCAGATTCTTCACCACTGAGGCACCTAGCAAGCCATACTTGAAGTGAAGTGAAGTGAAATTGCTCAGTCATGTCCAACTCTTTGTGACCCCATGGACTGTAGCCCACCAGGCTCCTTGGTCCATGGGATTTTCCAGGCATGAATACTGGAGTGGGTTGCTGTTTCCTTCTCCAGGGGATCTTCCTGACCCAGGGATCAAACCCAGGTCTCCCACATTGCAAGCAGATGCTTTACCATCTGAGCCACCGAGCAAGCCATATTTAGGCAATTGTAAACAATCTGCTGTGACTATTAGGGTCCATGTATCTTTTCAAATTAGTTTTTCTCTTTTTTTTGAGATATATACCCAGGAGAGGAATGGGTGAGTCACACAGTGGTTCTCTTCTTAGTTTTCTGAGAAACTCCCATTTACTGTGTTGAGCAGTAGCTGTACCAGTTTGCATTCCCACCAACAGTGCGGGAGGGGCCCTTTCCTCCTACGTGTGTTATTCCTTATAGTCAATGTCTTCACATATATTGGTTGATTACAGTCCCTTAATAACCTTGGAGGTCACACAGAGCAGAAAAATGTCTCCTTTTAAAGATGAAGAAACTGGGAGTCAGAGATATAAGTCCTCACTCAAGATCACACAGCCTGGCAGAGGGAAGAATAAAACTCAGGTTCCCCGGCACCATTCTAGAGCTGTCTACGTCGTGTTTATCTATAGACCAGGAGACTCACTGAATCAATGAGGAATCCTTAAAGGATGTCAGAGCGCTGAAGACATAGTCCTCAGATACTGCCATTTGTCTCGCTTTTTGACTTACACCACGAAAGCCCCAGCTAAATCACTTGTCGCCTTGGAGAGGAGAGGACAAAGCAGACACATCACTTCTCTGGCCCTTACCTCCCAACTCTCTGTTAGACTCGACATCTGTCAGCATGAGAGAGAAAAAACATAACTTTATTACAGTCTTGAGTAGAGACTCTAGGGGCTCTATTTCAAAGGAATAAGTTGGGTGACACCAAAGGTAAGACCCCAAGGGTGGATTATCAGAGAAGGACCCTGTTTTGAGGAAGACATAGGAGAGGATGAAAGCCACAGTGTTTTCTCTCTGAACTGTGGGCAGCTGTACTGGGGGAAGTTCCAGAGTTAACTGTAGACCTTCTCTTCCCATCCCCAGGACCATGATCATTACTTCTCTAAATACGAAAATTTTTAAATTTAATTCTATTTTTTACTACCTAGATTTATAGGTATGTATTGATGCTTTTGAACTGTGGTGTTGGAGAAGACTCTTGAGAGTCCCCTGCAAGGAGATCCAACCAGTCCATTCTGAAGGAGATCAACCCTGAGAATTATTTGGAAGGAATGATGCTAAAGCCAAAACTCCAGTACTTTGGCCACTTCATGCGAAGAGTTGACTCATTGGAAAAGACTCTGATGCTGGGAAGGATTGAGGGCAGGAGGAGAAGGGGACGACCGAGGATGAGATGGCTAGATGGCATCACGGACTCAATGGACGTGAGACTGAGTGAACTCCGAGAGATGGTAGTGAACAGGGAGGCCTGGCGTGCTGCAATTCATGGGGTCGCAAAGAGTTGGACACGACTGAGCGACTGAACTGAACTGAACTGAAATGTTTAATATCATACAGAGGTAGCACCCAAGAAACAGAGAGGTTAAGGATCTTGTTTAAGTACATTCAGCACGTTTGGTGGCATAGAAATAAGGACCTCTGTGCTTAACAGCACTATTTATTGGAAAATTTTGAAAGAGATGGGAATACCAGACCACCTAACCAGCCTCTTGAGAAATTTGTATGCAGGTCAGGAAACAACAGTTAGAACTGGACATGGAACAACAGACTGGTTCCAAATAGGAAAAGGAGTACATCAAGGCTGTATATTGTCACCCTGCTTATTTAACTTATATGCAGAGTACATCATGAGAAACGCTGGACTGGAAGAAACACAGGCTGGAATCAGGATTGCCAGGAGAAATATCAATAACCTCAGATATGCAGATGACACCACCCTTATGGCAGAAAGTGAAGAGGAGCTAAAAAGCCTCTTGATGAAAGTGAAAGAGGAAAGTGAAAAATTTGGCTTAAATCTCAACATTCAGAAAATGAAGATCGTGGCATCCGGTCCCATCACTTCATGGGAAATAGATGGGGAAACAGTGGAAACAGTGTCAGACTTTAT
>SJYV01028649.1:574109-666939 GCA_006410875.1 Neotragus pygmaeus | reverse complement strand
CAGTCCATTCTGAAGGAGATCAGCCCTGGGATTTCTTTGGAAGGAATGATGCTAAAGCTGAAACTCCAGTACTTTGGCCACCTCATGCGAAGAGTTGACTCATTGGAAAAGACTCTGATGCTGGGAGGGATTGGGGGCAGGAGGAGAAGGGGAAGATCAAGCATGAGATGGCTGGATGGCATCACTGACTCGATGGACGTGAGTCTGGGTGAACTCCGAGAGATAGTGATGAACAGGGAGGCCTGGCGTGCTGTGATTCATGGGGTCACAAAGAGTTGGACACGACTGAGCGACTGAACTGAACTGAACTGTTTATTAAATTATACTGTCTCTGCAGTGATATTACAGGGTCTTTAATGCCAGGTCTAGATCATATGCATCTGTCCCACACCGCATTGTTATTAGACAGAGAAGAGGTCTCAAGTAGAGTTGGAATAACTAAACTCCAATTGTGTCCACGGGCCAAACATGTGCCCCTGTAGACCTCAGCTTCATCATCCAAAATGATTAGACTCAGTTTGTAGGACCTCCTCCAGCTTCATCCAAGGATCCTATCACGACCTTTCCTTTCATTCCTATCTGACTGCAAAGCACAGCAGGAAATACAAGCCTCCTTTCCAAATAACTACTTGGGAGAGCCCCCACCGTGTCGGTGGGCGGCCCCACAGTGCCGGGGTAGACTAGCTGAAGGCTGCGGCCCTGCCTCACCTCCTCCCACTCCCTCTTCCCCCATTTTCCCTTCTGCACCTGTCTCCAGACCTTGGCTTCCCGGGTCACAGTGGGAAACTCCCACCTACCAGCTGGGTTGGTTTTCCTTTTTTGAGAAAAGGAACAGCTGGGTGATTTTAAAGACGGAACTTACAACCTGCTTAACCAGTCAACTCCAGTTGTCAAGCCCCGAAGCTGCTTTTGAGGACAGGAGTTGTGGATGTGATGTGAAAGCCACAAGCCCAGCTGCTCTGTTCCTCCCGGCAGGAGACACTGCATACTTATGAGATTTTTTTTTCCCCCAAAGAGCTTCTGCTAGGTTGCTTTGGTCTTTTTCTTCTCTTAATAAAAAGTATTTACTAGGGTCTGGTCTTTTGAGCCTCTTGGCTTGGGGAAGAAAGAGGGTCAGCAAGTTAACAAATGAGACACGTTCTACCCGGCCAGGCCATCAGAAGCTAATTTTACTTGGTCTCAACCTAACCCGTCTTCAGCTCCTGATAGTATCTAAATGATGGAAAGCTTTGTTCAAATTCATAAAATATTTCACAGAGGAGTAAAACAGATCTTATAGGACCATTTCTCATTAAAAGGTCAATGCCGGGAACATCTGATGCTATAGAACTCTCTGATTCAATTTAGCAGGTCAAGCCTGACTAATCCTGTTTCTGATCGGAGCAAATTTATTTCCCTTGAAAATGATTTTCTCACAAGCTGCTGGATTATGTACTCTAAACCTATATTTTTACAAGACATTACTAGAGTGTTGATCAAACCTAATTCATCCATTAAACAAAATGGAGGAAAAAAATCTACACCCCAAATTAACCCTTAGAAGTCATAAGCAAGGAATTCTAAGTCCTATTAGAAACTGGATGATGCCCTCAACTGAAGAGCAGAGTCAGAAAGGATGCCTGGAAGCAAATTTANATATACTATTATGTAAGAAACGAGGCGCCGGTCTATGTTCAATGCAGGATGCAGGATGCTTGGGGTTGGTGTACGGGGATGATCCAGAGAGACGTTGTGGGGTGGGAGGTGGGAGGGGGATTCAGGATTGGGAGCTTGTGTACACCTGTGGTGGATTCATGTCGGTGTATGGCAAAGCCAATAGAGTATTGTAAAGTAAAATTTAAAAAATAAATTAATTAATTTAAAAAAATGCAGTGTGCTTGCTAAGAGGATAAAAATAAAATCCAATAATGCAAGTTTAATCACATGCAGTAGAGCCATTTCATAAGTAGTATAATTATCTCTTTAGGCTTAAGTGGTGAGTGTGTTAAGTGTCACTGATTTATGACTTGTATGTGTGCATGCTCGGTCACTCAGTAGTGTCTGACTCTTTGTGACCCCATGGAGCCTGTGACCATCAGGATTCTCTGTCCAGGGGATTCTCCAGACAAGAATGCTGGAGTGGGTTGCCATGCCCTCCTCCAGGGGATCTTCCTGACTCAGGGATTGAACCCAAGTCTCCTGCATCTCCTGAATGGCAGGCAGATTCTTTACCACTGAGTCACCTGGGACATCCAACTTGTTGTATGCCCACATTAATATTAGTTGTTTTACCAATATTCAGTATTCAGATGAAGTATGCATTGTCACTAATATATTTTTTTTCCCCAACTCTTTTGATAATAAAAATCTGTGGGAACTAGACTTAGTTTTTTTAAATGCTCTTGTCTGATGAGGATTTGGTTTGGAATGTGGGAGCAGTGACTGAATTTGAGCACCTGAAGGCAATTGGGACCTAAGAAGTGAGAACTCTCTGCTGTACCAATGCTTCTTTCAGTACATTTGCTTCATTTTGTCTGTCTTATTCACTTGGTTTTCAAACATAGGTCACCCCCATAGCTTCTATTCTATTTCCATCCACAATCAGGGAAAACTCAGTAACTTGGTCTTGGTCCTGACCAGTCTAATCAAATATGCCGAGGCCGTATGGTCATGATTCACCACACTATGGGGAAAATGACTATGAGGGCAAAATCCTGGGAATGGAGCAAAGAGCAGTAAGGGAAGTATTGTGAGCTGAGCAGATATCCCCAAAGTGTCTATTCCCTGTGTTCAGGCTCCATCAAGGACTCACCATTCTGACTGTCCCCAGTGTATTTGAGTTGTCCAGCCACTGTACCTTCTCTAGGTTGTTTCAGTAATTTGAAAAAAAAGGATAAAACAATGAGTCCCCTACTCTGCCAAAAAAACCTGAACTGGATAAATGTCACCTAACTGAAAAGTAAGGCTTCCTACTCCATAAGCCTGATATTCTCTATTGGTTCAGGTCAATTGCTCCGTCATGTCTGACTCTTTGTGACCCCATGTACTGCAGCATGCCAGGCTTCCTTGTTGATCACCACTTCCGGAGCTTGCTCAGATTCATGTTCATCAAGTCAGTGACGCCATCCAACCATATCATCCAATTTTGTCCCCTTCTCCTGCTGACTTCAATCTTTCCCAGCACCAGGGTCTTTTCCAGTAAATCAGTTCTTTGTATCAGGTGGCCAAAGTACTGGAGCTTCAGCTTCAGCATGTCTTTCCAATTAATATTTAGGACTGGGATTGACTGGTGTGATCTCCTTGCAGTTCAAGGGACTCTCAAGAGTATTCTCCAACACCACAGTTCAAAAGTATCAATTATTTGGTGCTCAGCTTTCTTTATGGTCCAACTCTCACATCCATACATAACTACAGGAAAAAACCATAGCTTTGATTATATGGACTTTTGCTGGTAAAGCAATTAGTAAAATAAGTTGGTAATTACTATAAATAATAAAATAAGACAACTTATTAAAAGTCAGTCTCTCTTTTTAATATGTTGTCTAGGTTGGTCATAGCTTTTCTTCCAAGGAGCATACATCTTAATTTCAGCTATCATATCTTGTTTATTTCCTTCATGTGTTTTTATACTAATGATCTTAGCTATTTATGTTTGCTTATTTACTGTCATCTCCTCTTCCCACTCCAAGAATATGAGCTTCTTGAAAGATCTTGTCTGCTTTCTTCACTGTTACATCCCTGGTGCCTAGAAGAGTTCCTGGCTTATAAGTACTATTAAACAAATGGTTGTTAAATCAAATAATTTAAAAATATCTCACATTCAAAACACACTTTAAGAAAAATGTGAATGTTAAAATGTAACTTAAAATGATAGAACTATTAGAGTTTCATCAACATTAGAAAGGGCTGAAGGGCATCTCACTTAGCACTTTATAAAAATGTATTTAACCATAAATCTTGTTAATAGTAAAATTTATTATTAGATGCTTTAAAAATCTTCAATTAAAAAATTTTCCATAGTAAATGATGAAGTTATTTGGAGCAAAATGTTTCAGACCAATTTATTATTAAAGGTTTTTATAGAATTAGTTTTAATGCAAACCTAATAGCATTCATAATAGAGAAAAAATTTTGTTCTATAGAAAAATTTTCCTATCCTTCTTACTTTAAAATAATTATAACAGAAAATTATTTGGTATTAATATGCATTTCAAAAATAAAATAAATTTTTTATATTACTGTAAATATAATTGCAATTTAACTATTTGCTATAGTATCAAAATACAAATAAACAGTTTTCATGATCAGATATTTGGAATTCATATATTTCTTAAATTTGAAAAAATGAAATTTTTTAGCATTTGTATTTTGTTTCTAAATAATCTGAAAAGGGGGAGTTTTTTCCAAGCAACCACGTGTAAATACTCCTCAAAAAATTAGATATTGGAGGATTTCAATCTAAATGAGGTGAATTGATTATTGCATTTTCCTGCTGACTTCTTCCCTTCCCAGTAAAAGGAAAATAAAAGAAGAAAAAGTATAAACATATCATGAAGACAAGGAGTAAGAGAGGATGTTTAGAGGACATTTCAATAAAGTTTACAGGTTAAAGCAGGTGAATGATACCTGAGCAAGCTGAACAGAAGGATTTTCAAACTTATATTCCTACAGAGTGAATTAAGGATGAGGAGCAAGATGACTTTCCAAAAGAACCCCTGAGAATATGGAGACTTGAAGTTACTTGCTGCAACAGATATGTGGTTAGGGTATATCACTGAAAATAGAAAGATATTTAAAAATCAGGTAAATGGAGTAATTCCTTTTGTGCCCTCTTCTCGTCCATCAGCCAGTCAAATTTCAAATCTCACAGATGAAGTTGCTTCGATCCTTACATACCAGAGGGATTGGATAATATATAGGAATTGAGTTAAAAGTCTGCATTCTTAAAGACAATCGATCTATTTACAGAAAAATAGTGTCTGGGTGTTAATTTCTTCTTTGGAGAAACTAAAAGTTCTAAGAGAAAGGATCTCACAATTCTGACAAATATGATAATGGAATTGGAGCTAAAATTTGCTGCTTTTAAAAGCTATACAACATGAAGAGACATTTGAGGAAATCCTCCAAACCTCCCAATGAATGAGGGAGTCCATGAAATGAACAAAACATACAAATACAAGGAATTTCAAGAAAATAGAGATGAGACAGAAAAAGCTAAAAATTTAAAACAAATATTACGTTATACTTTGATACCAAATGTTTGCATGCTAAGTCACTTCAATCAAGTCTGACTCTTTGCTACCCCATGGACTGTGGACCACCAGGCTCCCCTGTTCATGAGATTTTCCAGGCAAAAATACTGGAATGGGTTGCCATGCCCTGCTCCAAGGGATCTTTCTGACCCAGAATTCTAACCCACCTCTCTCCTCTCCTGCACTGGCAGGCAGATTCTTTACCACTAGCGCCACCTGGGGAATAGATAAGAGAAATTATTGCTTCCATTGAACATGATGCCAGGATAAAATAATCAGAAAGCAAGAGACAGATAGAGAAACCAAAATTTTTAAAGGAAGGTAGAAGATAAAGCTGGAGAAGGCAATGGCAACCCACTCCAGTACTCTTGCCTGGAAAATCCCATGGACAGAGGAGCCTGGTAGGCTGCAGTCCATGGGGAGTCACTAGAAGTCGGACATGACTGAGGGACTTCACTTTCACTTTTCACTTTCATGCATTGGAGAAGGAAATGGCAACCCACTCCAGTGTTCTTGCCTGGAGAATTCCAGGGATGGGGGAGCTTGGTGGGCTGCCATCTATGGGGTCACACAGAGTCGGACACAACAGAAGCAACTTAACAGCAGCAGAAGATAAAGCTAGATAAATTCCTCAATAAATAAAAGAAAATTACAAATAAATGGAACAAGGAAATTAAAACAGTCTCTTAACCCCTTGACCAAGAGGGGTTCCAGAAAGGTAGGCAAGAGAAAGTAGGGAGTGACAGAGGGAACTATCAAATGAATAATAAAGGAACATTATACAGAGTTGAAGATCAAATAGCATCAGATTGAAAGATATTGAAAATCACCCTCACCCTCCAAAAAAGGCACAGTATCATAAAAGTTCAGATCACCAAGTTTGAAAAGATACCCATAGCTTCCAGAGCGAACATCCACAAGGAATAGAAATACAAAGGACATTGGATTTCTTATCTGAAAGTGATGTTTTCAAAATTCAGAGGCAGTTATTTCAGCTCAGGTTTGTGTAACAGGTAAAGCAATCAATTGAGTGAGAGCAGAAGAAAGATATTTTCAGATCTACAAAGACTTAAAATTTTACCTCATATGGAGAGAAGAGGCAATGTGCACAGAGCTCAATGTGCAATTGAGCACAGAGGAATTTCAAATAACTTAATGGATACTACCCCCTCAGGAAGGGAAGGCTTAACTTTCCAATCCTTTAGTGGTATGTGGTACTTAACGATTTGCTTCTAATAAGTACTATTAAAAAGAGGAAAGCATAACTACAATCACTTTTAGAAGATTATTTTAGGTATAAAGAATAATATAATTAGGGCCAGTATCTAAACTAAAAGAAAATCAAGTGACTCTTATAAAGCCAAGTGGTAACTTGTTACAAATTTAGTAAAAGTAGTTTTTAACTTTACAAATTAATTAGATTTTCAACTTTCAGCTGGAGTACATTTTAAAAGTTCAAGTGTTTTTTTATGATCTTTGGCTTTATAAAACTCATCACTATGCTATNAAAAAAAAAAAAAGCCTTGCACATAGGGTCACTTCCGTCATGTCCAACTCTTTGCAACCATGTAGACTCTGGCCTGCCAGGCTTCTCTGTCAGAGAGGGGGTTCTCAGGCAAGAATATTGGAGTGTATTGCCCAATACAGGTTGCCATAACCTTCTAGAGCACTATATTTCCTGCTGCCCTAGCCACCAACTTCCCTGAGTACCTGTTGCTACCAGTACCCCTGCAACCCAAGCAGATGCACCACCTCCACACCTGGCCCTTACTGGGGCGGACCCAAGTCCTCCAGAGTAGAAGCCTTAGGAGCAAATCCCAGTGGATGACCCACATGCAGAGGTGAAAATAAAACCACAATTGAAACCCAGGGGCAATGTGGCTAAGGAAGAAGACCCAAAACCTTCCCACCAGCTGTACAAGCTGCAGATTAAATCCACATGATCAATTAGACAGACTATGCGTTTATGGAACGTATAAAAGGATATTGAGATCTCCCACAAAAGAAAACATACTAGTTTCGATAGCTATGGACATTGGAGGCAAGAACACACAGGAGTAGGACCAGATTAGAATCTGAGCTGTCCCCACAGCAGGTCCAGGCACCAGCACAGTGTTGGAGGGCAATCTAGGGAGGTGAGGAGGTCTGTGACTTCCAGTGAGGGAAAAAACTCTAACAGCAGTGACTCAAGAAAAACATTTATTATTCTTATGTTTTGACTTGTTCTGTAGATTCTTCTGGGTTTTTTCCCCCCCCACCTTTCCCCCCTCTGCTGTAGTTGTCGATTTTATTGGCACTATGAAATCTAATTAAGTTTTTGAGCATTTTTTTTTCTCAGTCACATTTTTTATTGTTTTTATAAACTTCTGCCTCTGTTGGGCTTTTGCAATTCTGTGGAGTTTTCATTCTTTCTTTCTTTTTCCTTTTTTCCTCTTTACTCTTTTTTTAAATATTAGTTTTGATTTTTAGAAACCATTATTATTTTTTCTACATGTATTTCTTCATTTGCTTTTCCCACTGTTTTTTCCTCTTGCAGTTAATCTTTAGTGTATTTAAATATTCTTTATCTACCTCTATTTAACTTTGCTCTTCTTTCTTTCTTTTCTTTCTTTCCTTTCCTCTCAACATATTTGCTAGTTTTATTTTCATTGCTTTATTCCCCAGTTGGCACCCTGCTTTAGTTTTGTTTGCCACTTTCTGCATTAGTTAGTTTTTCTCTTAACTGGTAAATATAATTTTTGGTTTCCTCTGTTCACCAGGTCAATCTATTGTACTTTATTTTAGTTGGACTGTTTTTGATTTTGCTTATGGGTGTATATGTATATGTGTATATTCAGTCACACTTTTTTATTGTTGCTATAAACCTCTGCCTCTACATTGGGCTTTTGCAGTTCTGTGAAAATTTCCTTTTTTTTTTTTCTCCTTTTTTTAAATTTTTAATTTTTTAAACCTATTATATTTTTTCTACATTTATTCCTTTGTTTGCCTTTTCTACTATTCTTTTCCCCTTGCAGTTAACCTTTAATGTATATAAATCTTCATCTACTACTATTTAATTTTGCATATCTGTTCTTTCTTTTTTTTCTTTCCTTTCCTCTCAACATATTTGTTAGTTTTGTTTTCATTGCTTTATTCCCCACTTGGCACCTCACTTTAGTTTTGTTTTCCAATTTTTGCTTAAGTTAGTTTTGTTTTTAACTGGTAAATATAATTTTTTATTTCCTTTGTTTGCTGGGTCAATCTGTTGTACTTTATTTTTCTTCTACTGTTTTGATTATGCTTATGGGTATATATGTATATGTTCATAATCCATTATTTTAATTATTATTTGCCTCATTTTGTAACTGCCATTTGTCTGGGTTCACCTTTGGTTTCTCGTTTTGGGGTATTTCTTTTAAGGCCACTTAATGCCATAACAAACCACTTGTGGAATCTTCATTCCTGATCAGAGTTCAAGCCTGAGCCTTTGGGGTGGGAGCATGAACTCCAAGACTGTAGAGTACTAGAGAACTAATCCTAGAGAGTATCAAATAGTGAGAATTCACACAAAGGATACTACTTGAATATAAGATCCTGCATCACCCAACCACCGGTAGCATCCTGTGCAGGACACCTCATCTAAACAACAAACGAAATAGAAATACAAACCCAATCATCAGCAGACAGGATTACCACCTCACTCAGCCTTGCCCATCAGAGGAAAAACAAGCAAACAAGCAAACAAAAACTGAGCACACGTCTCACCCTATACAAACCTTACACAAGCCACTGGACCAAACTTAGGAGAGCAGAAATCAAAAGGAAGAAAGAATTCAACCTCAAAACCTGGGAAAAGGAGACCTCAAACACAGTAAGTTAAAAAATATAAATAATGAAAAGGCAGAGAAATGCTACACAAATGAAAGAACAAATTAGAAACTCAGAAATCCAAATAAATGAAGAGGAAACAGGCAAACTACCTGAAAAAGAATTCAGAATAATGATAGTAAAGATGATCAAAAACCTTGAAAACAGAATGGAGAAAATGGAAGAATCAATTAACAAAGACCTAGAAGAATCAAAAAATAAACATACAGAGACAAACACACAATTACTGAAATTAAAAATACTCTAGAAGTAATCAATAGCAGAATATCTGAAGCAGAAGAATGAATCAGTGAGCTGGAATATAAAATGGTGGAAATAACTTCTGAAGAGAAGAATAAAGTAAAAAAAATGCAAAGAACTGAGAATAGTCTCAGAGACCTCTGGGAAAATATCAAATGCACCAATATTTGAATTATAGAGGTCCCAGAAGAAGAAGAGAAAAAGAAAGGGTATGAGAAAATTTTTGAAGAAGTTATAGTTGAAAATTTCCCCAACATGGAAAAGGACATATTCAGTGAAGTCCAAGAGCCACAAAGAGTCCCATACAGGATAAACCCAAGGAGGAACATGCCAAGACACATACTAATCAAACTAACAAAGACTAAACACAAACAAATAATATGAAAAGCAGCAAGGGAAAAGCAACAAGTAACACACAAGGGAAATCCCACACACTTAACAGCTGGTCGTTGAGCAGAAACTCTGCAGGCCAGAAGGGAATGGCAGGATATATTTAAAGTTCTGAAACAGAAAAATCTGCAACCAAGATTACTGTACCAGGAAAGAATCTCATTCAAAATTGATGGAGAAATAAAAAAAAAAAAATTTCGGACAAGCAAAAGTTAACAGAATTCATTACCACCAAACCAGCTTCACAATAAATGTTAAAGGGACTTATATAGTCAAGAAATAGAAGAGAAGCAAAAAGATCTACAAAATCAACCCCAAACAATTAAGAAAATGGCAATAGGAACATATACATCAATAATTACTTTAAATGTAAATGGATCAAATGTGCCAACCAAAAGACAGACTGGCTGAATACATACAAAAACATGACCCATATAACTCCAGACCAAAGAAACACTAGACTGAAAGTCAGAGGATGGAAACATTCATTCCATGCAAATGGGAAGCAAAAGGAAGCTGGAGTAGCGATCCTAATATCAGACAAAATAGACCTTAAAATAAAGAAGACTACAAGAGATAAGGAAAGACACTACATAATGATCAAGGGATCGATCCAAGAGTAAGACATAACAATTGAAAATACCTATGCACCCAACAGAGGAGCACGTCAGTACATAAGACAAACATTAACAGACAGACATAAAAAGAGAAATTGACAGTAACACAATAACAGTAGGAGACTTTAACACCCCACTCACACCAATGGACAGATCATCAAAACAGAAAATTAATAAGGAAACACAAGTCTTAAAGGATACATTAGATGAGATGGATCTCATTGATATCTTCAGGACATTCCATCCAAACGCAGAAGAATGCACCTTCTTCTCAAGTGCACATGGAACATTCTCCAGGATAGACCACATCTTAGGTCAAAAATCAAACCTCACTAAATTTAAGAAAATTGAAATTGTATCAAGCATCTTCTCCAACCACAATGCTATGAGACTAGANATCCAAACGCAGAAGAATGCACCTTCTTCTCAAGTGCACATGGAACATTCTCCAGGATAGACCACATCTTAGGTCAAAAATCAAACCTCACTAAATTTAAGAAAATTGAAATTGTATCAAGCATCTTCTCCAACCACAATGCTATGAGACTAGATTTCAGTTACAAGAAAAATACTGTAAGAAACACAAACACATGGAATTTAACCACATTTCTACATAGCCAACAGGTTACTGAAGAAATCAAAAAGGAAATCAAAAAATTTCTAGAAACAAATGACAATGAAAACANACTGTGGCCAGAGTGACGCCTTGAGGCTGAGGGACCTCATCAAGATGGGCAGTGTGGCCACTATCACGCCCAGCTCTCCTCAGAGCTGGTGTTGGTAAAGCAGGTCTGGTCAGCAGTTTGGCAGGTGACGACCAGGACATGCTCTGGAGCTGTGAGCCGGCTTTGTGGATCAGCAAGGGCTCCTGCCAGAGGAGGGACACAGCCAGGAAGTCTGGGAGGAGTCTGAATGTCACCTGGCCCCTCTGACCTGACCAGCACCAGGTGGCCACATACAAGTCCGGCATGGGACTGACCACTCCAGCCAGACCACAGTCTCCTCCACAGGTGCCAGACAGCCAGGGTGGTAGCCTGCAGGGTGGGGTGGGGTGCCAGGCAGGGGAGGCTGCTCTCACGAGGTCGTGCACCTGCCCCTGAATGATGCTCAGGCCTGTACAGATGACCCAGATGTCCCTAAGACCCCAGGGGACACCTTTGATATCAGATGGTTCCTCAGCTGTGTGACCCCTGAAGTCCACTGGGAAATATATTCAAGGCTGCTTAACTCAAAAACAGTGGCATTAGGCTTCCAGAGAGACTTCTAAATTATTCTCTTTTTTTTGGTTCTACCTTGTAGTAGCTGTGGCAAACTGAAAAGTGTCTCCTTTTCCCCCAAAATTCACATCCTAAGCCTTGAAACCTGGGGCTATTACTCTATATAGTACAAGATGGTCTTTATAAATATGACTAAGTTAAGTATTTAGACATGTGGAGATTACCCTGGACGATCCATGTGGACCCTAAAGAGACTCACATGTATCCTTGTAAAAGGGAGGCAAAGGGAGATTTGACAACATATGGAAAAGAAGATGACATAAAGGCGGAGCAGAGAAAGATTTTCGGATAATGGCCGCGGAGCTTGGAGTGACACTGCCGTAGCATGGGAATGCCGGTGGCCACCGGAACTTGGAAGAGGCAAGAAGCCTCCCCTGAAGGCTTCTGGGGCTTGACTTTAATCCACTGATACCGATTTTGGACTTCTGGCCTCCTTAATTGCAGGAGAATCAAGTTCTGTTGTTTTCAGCCTCCAAGTTTGTGATCATTTGTTACAGCAGCCACGGGAGACTCATACAATCTCAAAAATGACAGTCTTGGATGCAGGTATCGCCTTCTCATACAATGGATTCTGAGAGAGAAAACCTCTTCTCCTGCATCGATAACCCCCTTCCTCAAAAAGATAAAACCACACAGGAAAATCTTTCACAGGAGCCTCTAGAGAATTTCTCCTTATGTCTCCATGGCCAGGATGATTTTCCACGCCCACAGCCAAATCCGTCACTGGAAGAGGAAAATGAAGTAACTGCAATCAGCTTAGGTTGATCACAGTGCATCCGCTATAGCTCTGAGGGGGTCTCAGTTTGTTCAGTGCATCATCAAGCAAGACTTGGGGGACAGGGGAGAAAGGTCTGACAGTGGTTGCTAGCCAACTGACAATGTCCCTCCCATGGGTCCCAGCCCTGGCCCCAGCCCCTTTGCAAAGTCCCACATGGTCATGCTGAGATGCTCCTGGGGCCATGACTGCTCACGGAAGGCCAGCTGTTCTCACAGAGGCCCCCAACCCTGCCACCACGTGGGGCTCTGCGAGATGTTCACTGCCCTGCCCTCAGCTCCCCCATGCTGATCACTGAAATGCTGGTGGCCACTGGTGTTAGCCTTCGTGGTCCAGAAATAAAGTTCTCCCCGTCATAGGGGAGCTGTGAGTTGAGATGAGGGTGATTCATCACCAGAAGAGAGGTGAGTGGGAAATACGATCAATACCTCATTTGGATTCACTTAGACTTATATCTATTTTCTACAGATTTGGATTTTCACTGAAATTATTTTAGCAGACGCAGCAACCCAATCTACACCAAACTGACTTGGACTCTTTCCAAAGTTCCCTGTGTCCAGCAGAGTTAAGATTGCATCTCTCTTTCCCCCATAAGCCTCTTCATCATTCTCCTCTGCATCCCCACGCACAGCCACAGCACAGCCTCAAAAAGAGCCTAATGTAGAGTGTTCTTACATCTTGGCCTTGGTCCTGGACTGGGGGCAGCCAGGTCTAGGCTAGAGACTCGTGCAGGGTAACTCCCCCCCGACCCCTGGCCACTGTTGGCCTCCCGCTGCCCTGTGAGGGCATCTGGGCTGGAGGGCGTGGGAAGAAGACTGCACTGTCAAAGGGAAGACACCCATCAGATGGCAAAAGCAACCCGCATTTCTGAGGTTACTGTGACCTGGCCACAGAGCAGCAGTAAGAGAGGAAAAAAGACTTATTTACAAGGTGATGGATTATAGGCAAGAGACTAAGACCCTGTCAACAACTGCAGCATACCCATTCATTAACGTCTTTCATAATAGTATAGGACCTTGACATGTGTTAAAAAAAAAAAAAATGGCCTTGAAAATAGACTCCTGTACTTAGGAATCACTTCCTGGCATGCCTATAATAATTAATGCCTCTGGACAGATTTATCATTCTCTGAACATATTCTGAGCATCTCCTGTGTTCAAGGCACTGCAGCATGCACTGGCATATAGAGAGTCCTCCATGAGTCCACAATTCACTGAGACACTTCCTCCGTTTGTATTCTTAAATTCATGCCTGCTACGTGCTATCATTATGTACTGTTTGTATATCCCCAAGAACATTATGTCAAGGGATAACCTCAGCAATTTGTTTTAGAAAAATAACAGGAATACTGACTTTTTAAAAAGTGTTTTGCCAAGCCTCGCCCTCCCCAAAAGGCTCCCTGGGTGAACTGGACTTAGTCCTGGAACATCTGTGTTC
The DNA here is from genome assembly GCA_006410875.1 of Neotragus pygmaeus. Classification (NCBI taxonomy): domain Eukaryota; kingdom Metazoa; phylum Chordata; class Mammalia; order Artiodactyla; family Bovidae; genus Neotragus; species Neotragus pygmaeus. Next base: position 653,105 of record SJYV01028649.1, on the reverse strand, counting down.
CATATGTGTACATTCAAGCTAAGATGCAATGAAATGACTTTCCCCAGGCTTCCACATGCCCAAGGGTTCCCACAGCACAGAGAATCTACCAGGGCACCCCAACCCTGCCCTGCCCAAGGTTATGTAGAGCGCATTGTGCTCCTGAAGATCCATCATCCTTATTGCCAGACACTGGGCTTTCTAATCACTTCACATTCCGTCAGAGATCCAGATGTCCAAACCCAGCTAGAGACAAATGCAGGACAGCTCAGCAGAAGCACTTCTAACAGGTGTCATTGCTACGGTCTTGAAGAACCTTCTCTTGGCTCCATCCTGGATAAGCACGTACTATAGGAGAGTCACCTCTGTTGACAGACATCCCTGGAGTTGTATCCCAGTTCTGTTACTCGACTGGCTGGGTTTGCTTTGATAAATTAATGTGTAAGCTTCATTTTCATCTTATGATTTCTTTATAAGGTGGAACTATCATCATTATAGCTACAGCTGAACCTACTGCTCAAAGACCACTTGCAGATCATAATTAATCTCAAGTAGAAAGCCTGAAAGATCATGAAGAACAGTTTATGTACAGGAATCTTCACTTGAACCATTTCACCAGTGGTTAACTTCACCTTTTTATTTCTCTCTCTAGATGCTATCTAGACCTTGGGACCCTAGGTCTGTGTGCTCACTACTATAACATCATGGATATCACTTTTTAGCTACTTCAGCACCAGAAAAGAACAAGAACTCTACCCCAACGCTTTTCTTCCTCCTTCCTCCTTTTGTATCATCAAGGCTGGTTAAACGTGGAACAGAATGTGCTGCTTTTTACTTACCTCACTATGCAAAGTTTACCAAACCCTTTAAAAGTACATCTGTGGTTCTTAAATGTTAGCATCCTTCAGGATCACCTGGAAGACTTATTAAAGTACAGATTGATGGCCTCACCCCCAGAGTTTCTGATTTTGCTGTTCTGGAGCAGGGCCTGAGAGCCTATACTTATAGTGGGATTTTGGGAGACACTGATGATCCAGAGATCAGACTTTGAAAAACCCCCACATACCTCATAACCAAGCGGCCAACTCCCAACGAGCAATTACAGGAGGCATGACCACCCCCCAGTTATTATTTGTGTTCATTGACTGAATCACTCCTGTGGGTTTAAACAGCAAACATTCCTCTAAAGTGGCAATGAGCTATCTGTTCATCGCCTGTCTCCACTAGGCATCATTACCACTGTCATTTTATCTCAGATGGTCTCCCTTTCCATTAGTTCAGGTACCAGCAGACTTTTTCTTAAAAGGTCAGAGAGTAAATATTTTTGGCTCCATGGGACACAAACAATCTCTGTTGCAACTACTGCAGTCTGCTTTTGTGAAACAAAACCAGCCACAGACACTGGGCAAAAGAATGGATCTGGCTATATTCCAATAAAGCTTTAGGCTTCCAGGCCCTGGATTATGCCAAACCCTGGACTAACCTGATCACATTCAGGAACCTTAAGGAAGATACAGACTGGCCTAAGCCCTTTTATAGATAGCAGGGGGCTAAATGAAACCCTAAAAAGGGAAGTGATTCTTGGACCACCAATGAACTTTTAAGGATGAGAACAGAGCCCCTCAGGGAGGGGGCTTAGGAGGAGGATGGGAGGGTCTTGATGGAAGAATCCTTATCCCACTGACTTTAGTTCCAGTGGGCCTTGAGCTCACACCATCAGCAGAAAGCTGGGAAGCTGCAGGCTCTGCTTAAGGACTCTCCAGGTACAAATCAAAAGGGAAAAGCCACCATAAACCCTGGCACAATATGCAGTCCCAGGTGATGGGAAGGAGGGATCACTGTGGATAAGAACTCAATCATGTGGCCACCAGGTCATCAGGAGAAAGGCAAGCCTGAAGCAGAGCAATTAGCAGTGCTCTGGCAGCACTTCACTCCAACACAGGCACTTACAAGCAAACAACAGATAAGAAAAAAAGCAGAACAAACACCTCTTTCAAACACTAAAGGGCCCTAAAGGATGTCTTACTGGGATAGATAAACAAAAATAATTATTTGAGAAAAGAGGGCTGCTCAGAGAATCACCGCAGCCTTTTTTGGAGCAAGTACTCCAGCCCCCAAAATGGTCCAGATCAGTGGAGCCCATGAAGGACCCCAGAGGGGCTGACCTCCACATCACCAGTGAGCATCCTACACAGAGGTTCTCTGTCACTGGGGAAAGTGTATCATTCCCGAGGAAATTGAGCTAGTCCAGGGCTCGTTAGATTTAGATCTGGACTTGCGTATGTCTCATCAGAGCCTTCAGTTGGTTGAGGGTACCGGCATCTGAGGCCCCCAGGTGAAGCACCCTGACTCATGAAGAATGCCATCCAATAGGGCCACTCAGCTCTATGTGCCAGAGACCAGCTTCTCCCTCAAGTCTGTCCTGCCTTCAGTGCCTTCGACCTCCCTCCACCCCATGCTGCTGAGGGCTGGAGACACAATTGTAATACTTAATACAATGCTTTAGCTTCATTTTAGATTTCCATTTTTCACTCAGTTAACTGACCTGAAGAGAATTACAGTATTTCTAATATAATCTAAACTGTCATTTGTTGAGTGTGCCACAGAGAGAATTTCAATTTTCTCTCAGATTAGTATTTGCCCACTGAATATTCAATGGAAAAGAGAAATTATTTTCTCCTTTCTTGATTATAAAAAGTTCAGAGTGGTGCTGTGAGGAATGCAGAAAGGCATTTGTATTGTCAAAATGCTCTGTCCCTGCCAAAATACTTCAGTGGATATTAACCCCAAACTGAAAATGAATTCTTGACACCTTAATGCTTGTATTCTTAGAATGGAAAACATATATATATATATATATATATATATATTTGGGGTACATGGCATTCTAAATAGGGGTTTGAGAGTGAGTCTCTTAGAAAGAGAAATTCAGGAACCTGGATGGTGAGTCTGAGGAAAAGACAGTTGGTCACTGTCTCGCATATTTTAGAGAAGCCTCAATCTGTTAGGCAACTTTTAGATGTTTAATTTAGAATGAATTGCCTAGCTCTAAGCACAGCTGAAATTAACACTAATGACCTCACTAAACTAAAGCTGCTATAATTGACATAAGTCAAATTTTTGTGCATATATACCTATACACGAGAGCGAAAGAACAGAGACACAAAAGTAGATATACACGTATAAGCTATATGCTATATATATGATACACAATGTAGATACAAATCTCAATAACCTCAAATATGCAGATGGCACCACTTTTATGGCAGAACATGAAGAGGAAGTAAAGAGCCTCTTGATGAAAGTGAAACAAGAGAGTGAAAAGTTAACTTAAAACTCAACATCCAAAAAATGAAGATCATGGCATCTGGTCCCATCACTTCATGGCAAATAGATGGGGAAACAATGGAAACAGTGACAGACTTTATTTTTGAGGGCTCCAAAATCATTGCAGATGGTGACTGCAGCCATGAAATTAAAAAATGTTTCCTCCTTGGGAGAAAAACTATGACAAACCTAAACAGCATATTAAGAGGCAGAGACATTCCTTTGCCAACAAAGGTCCATCTAGTCAAAGCTATGGTTTTTCCAGTAGTCATATGTAGATGTGAGTGTTGGACCATAAAGAAGGCTGAGCACTGAAGAACTGATGCTTTTGAACTGTGGTAGTGGAGAAGACTCTGAGAGTCCCTTGGAGTGCAAGGAGATCAAATCAGTCAATCCTCAAGGAAATCAGTCCTGAATATTCATTGGAAAGGCTGATGCTGAAATTGAAGCTCCGATACTTTGGCCACCTGATGCGAAGAACTGACTCACTGGAAAAGACTCTGATGCTGGGAAAGATTGAAGGCAGGAGGAGAAGGGGACAAAGGATGAGATGGTTGGACTGGCATTACCATCTCGATGAACATGAGTTTGAGCAAGCTCCAGGATTTGGTGATGGACAGGGAAGCCTGGCGTTCTGCAGTCTATGGGGTCACAAAGAGTTGGACACGACTGAGTGACTGAACTGATAAACACATAGGAGAACATGGTATAACCTCCAGACATAGACATTAAAAGAATCATGATGTGGTTGATTATTACCCTACAAATATAGTAAGTAGTAAACAGAAAAAAGCATAGTAAATTTTATATTAATTATATCCTCATATTTAACTGCAACTTATCTGCCACTGTGTGGAATAATATTAATCAAATGGTATTTGTACCCCACACTGAGTACATACATAGTCTCAAGGCCCTTGAGACTTAGAGATGAGGAAGAAAATACAAGTTCTGTCTGAGCTATAATAAAGCAAAAATATAAAAACCCCATGATGACCACATAGGAAAGCTAGGGATTGGATTAAGGACCTAAGCATTCCCTAGCTTTTCAGGGTTCAAAAATTAGAAAATTAAAGCAAAGAATTTCCATATCCTAGAAGATCAAGTTCATTTTATTGTTTTGAAAACAAAAATAATGCATATTTTTTTCTTAGGTGAGGTGCCCAGAACATACGTTATACCTTAACCATTAAAAGTCAGCATCCTCTAAGTGGGTGTGGATTTAATAGTCTGATGTATGACTCCATAGAGTGACGGGTTATTCTCTGTCCCACTTTTGAACAGATTTACTCTGGTAGTCATGGAGAGAAACCTCTTTATGCAGCCAGCATGACTCAGCTCGGTATGTGCTAGCTCTCATCCCTCAGAATTTTTTGGAATTTTTTTCCAGCTTTAATGAGATAAAATTGATAAGTTCTATTTATTTTAGGCATACAGTGTGATGATTTTATATATATATATATATATATATATATGTATATTATATGTATAATGTTAGGGAATAATTATCACAATCAAGTTAATACATCCATCATCTCACATAGTTACCAACAGTGTATAGGGAGGGGCAAGAGGTAAACTTTAAAGCAGGCCTATATTACATGTTAGGAATTTTGAAAAACATTATATGGACTCACAGTTATTCTATCTCCAGGTCACACAAGGAAAATTGTTGTTAGGGATAGGATGAATGGTCTAAAGAATGCCTTAATAACCAAAACAAATCCATTCTTTCATTTATACACTTTCACATTTAAGTTCAGAAAAAACAAAACTCAAGTCAAAAACCAGCTTGAAATCAGAAGTTTCTATCAGAGTTTTGTTTATCACATTTAAGTTCAGAAAAAACAAAACTCAAGTCAAAAACCAGCTTGAAATCAGAGTTTCTATCAGAGTTTTGTTTACCACAGACTCTATATGAGCCAAAAAAAATAATGTGACTTTTTTCCTTAGGGCAAATGCCATTTTACAGAGAGTCAATAAAAGTGTGGTCTTTCACTGTGGGGGCAATGGCTGAGGTCTGTGCCCATTCCCCCCTCATCTCCACATCCCATTCCTCAAAACTCAGTCCCTAGCTTACCCTAGTAGTTCAGCTCTATCTAGATCATTGTGTTGAATGATTGGAACAAGCCTGGAAGATTAACCTGGAAAGATAAAAGATTAGAAGCTTAAAGATTAGATTAACCTGTAGAAAGATTGAAGCAATTAGCAAAGTTTATCTTGGAAAGGAAAACCCTTAGTGGAGTGTGATAAATGCTGTCTCTTATACACATCTAGATGTGTATAAGAGACAGCAAGTACTCCAGCCCCCAAAATGGTCCAGATCAGTGGAGCCCATGAAGGACCCCAGAGGGGCTGACCTCCACATCACCAGTGAGCATCCTACACAGAGGTTCTCTGTCACTGGGGAAAGTGTATCATTCCCGAGGAAATTGAGCTAGTCCAGGGCTCGTTAGATTTAGATCTGGACTTGCGTATGTCTCATCAGAGCCTTCAGTTGGTTGAGGGTACCGGCATCTGAGGCCCCCAGGTGAAGCACCCTGACTCATGAAGAATGCCATCCAATAGGGCCACTCAGCTCTATGTGCCAGAGACCAGCTTCTCCCTCAAGTCTGTCCTGCCTTCAGTGCCTTCGACCTCCCTCCACCCCATGCTGCTGAGGGCTGGAGACACAATTGTAATACTTAATACAATGCTTTAGCTTCATTTTAGATTTCCATTTTTCACTCAGTTAACTGACCTGAAGAGAATTACAGTATTTCTAATATAATCTAAACTGTCATTTGTTGAGTGTGCCACAGAGAGAATTTCAATTTTCTCTCAGATTAGTATTTGCCCACTGAATATTCAATGGAAAAGAGAAATTATTTTCTCCTTTCTTGATTATAAAAAGTTCAGAGTGGTGCTGTGAGGAATGCAGAAAGGCATTTGTATTGTCAAAATGCTCTGTCCCTGCCAAAATACTTCAGTGGATATTAACCCCAAACTGAAAATGAATTCTTGACACCTTAATGCTTGTATTCTTAGAATGGAAAACATATATATATATATATATATATATATTTGGGGTACATGGCATTCTAAATAGGGGTTTGAGAGTGAGTCTCTTAGAAAGAGAAATTCAGGAACCTGGATGGTGAGTCTGAGGAAAAGACAGTTGGTCACTGTCTCGCATATTTTAGAGAAGCCTCAATCTGTTAGGCAACTTTTAGATGTTTAATTTAGAATGAATTGCCTAGCTCTAAGCACAGCTGAAATTAACACTAATGACCTCACTAAACTAAAGCTGCTATAATTGACATAAGTCAAATTTTTGTGCATATATACCTATACACGAGAGCGAAAGAACAGAGACACAAAAGTAGATATACACGTATAAGCTATATGCTATATATATGATACACAATGTAGATACAAATCTCAATAACCTCAAATATGCAGATGGCACCACTTTTATGGCAGAACATGAAGAGGAAGTAAAGAGCCTCTTGATGAAAGTGAAACAAGAGAGTGAAAAGTTAACTTAAAACTCAACATCCAAAAAATGAAGATCATGGCATCTGGTCCCATCACTTCATGGCAAATAGATGGGGAAACAATGGAAACAGTGACAGACTTTATTTTTGAGGGCTCCAAAATCATTGCAGATGGTGACTGCAGCCATGAAATTAAAAAATGTTTCCTCCTTGGGAGAAAAACTATGACAAACCTAAACAGCATATTAAGAGGCAGAGACATTCCTTTGCCAACAAAGGTCCATCTAGTCAAAGCTATGGTTTTTCCAGTAGTCATATGTAGATGTGAGTGTTGGACCATAAAGAAGGCTGAGCACTGAAGAACTGATGCTTTTGAACTGTGGTAGTGGAGAAGACTCTGAGAGTCCCTTGGAGTGCAAGGAGATCAAATCAGTCAATCCTCAAGGAAATCAGTCCTGAATATTCATTGGAAAGGCTGATGCTGAAATTGAAGCTCCGATACTTTGGCCACCTGATGCGAAGAACTGACTCACTGGAAAAGACTCTGATGCTGGGAAAGATTGAAGGCAGGAGGAGAAGGGGACAAAGGATGAGATGGTTGGACTGGCATTACCATCTCGATGAACATGAGTTTGAGCAAGCTCCAGGATTTGGTGATGGACAGGGAAGCCTGGCGTTCTGCAGTCTATGGGGTCACAAAGAGTTGGACACGACTGAGTGACTGAACTGATAAACACATAGGAGAACATGGTATAACCTCCAGACATAGACATTAAAAGAATCATGATGTGGTTGATTATTACCCTACAAATATAGTAAGTAGTAAACAGAAAAAAGCATAGTAAATTTTATATTAATTATATCCTCATATTTAACTGCAACTTATCTGCCACTGTGTGGAATAATATTAATCAAATGGTATTTGTACCCCACACTGAGTACATACATAGTCTCAAGGCCCTTGAGACTTAGAGATGAGGAAGAAAATACAAGTTCTGTCTGAGCTATAATAAAGCAAAAATATAAAAACCCCATGATGACCACATAGGAAAGCTAGGGATTGGATTAAGGACCTAAGCATTCCCTAGCTTTTCAGGGTTCAAAAATTAGAAAATTAAAGCAAAGAATTTCCATATCCTAGAAGATCAAGTTCATTTTATTGTTTTGAAAACAAAAATAATGCATATTTTTTTCTTAGGTGAGGTGCCCAGAACATACGTTATACCTTAACCATTAAAAGTCAGCATCCTCTAAGTGGGTGTGGATTTAATAGTCTGATGTATGACTCCATAGAGTGACGGGTTATTCTCTGTCCCACTTTTGAACAGATTTACTCTGGTAGTCATGGAGAGAAACCTCTTTATGCAGCCAGCATGACTCAGCTCGGTATGTGCTAGCTCTCATCCCTCAGAATTTTTTGGAATTTTTTTCCAGCTTTAATGAGATAAAATTGATAAGTTCTATTTATTTTAGGCATACAGTGTGATGATTTTATATATATATATATATATATATATATGTATATTATATGTATAATGTTAGGGAATAATTATCACAATCAAGTTAATACATCCATCATCTCACATAGTTACCAACAGTGTATAGGGAGGGGCAAGAGGTAAACTTTAAAGCAGGCCTATATTACATGTTAGGAATTTTGAAAAACATTATATGGACTCACAGTTATTCTATCTCCAGGTCACACAAGGAAAATTGTTGTTAGGGATAGGATGAATGGTCTAAAGAATGCCTTAATAACCAAAACAAATCCATTCTTTCATTTATACACTTTCACATTTAAGTTCAGAAAAAACAAAACTCAAGTCAAAAACCAGCTTGAAATCAGAAGTTTCTATCAGAGTTTTGTTTATCACATTTAAGTTCAGAAAAAACAAAACTCAAGTCAAAAACCAGCTTGAAATCAGAGTTTCTATCAGAGTTTTGTTTACCACAGACTCTATATGAGCCAAAAAAAATAATGTGACTTTTTTCCTTAGGGCAAATGCCATTTTACAGAGAGTCAATAAAAGTGTGGTCTTTCACTGTGGGGGCAATGGCTGAGGTCTGTGCCCATTCCCCCCTCATCTCCACATCCCATTCCTCAAAACTCAGTCCCTAGCTTACCCTAGTAGTTCAGCTCTATCTAGATCATTGTGTTGAATGATTGGAACAAGCCTGGAAGATTAACCTGGAAAGATAAAAGATTAGAAGCTTAAAGATTAGATTAACCTGTAGAAAGATTGAAGCAATTAGCAAAGTTTATCTTGGAAAGGAAAACCCTTAGTGGAGTGTGATAAATGTCTTTAAATATCCGAAAGCCTGCATTGCAGACAAAGCAGGAGATTTGCTCTGCTAGCATAAAGAAAGAGTAACATGGGGGTCAGTGTGGAGATGACTTTCATTTAATCAAGTATGATTAACTAGATTTATCTAGTAATAAAAGAAGACAATTTTTTTTAATGTACTGGGCATCATCTCACTAGAAGTATTCTAAAAGTGAGGATAACGATCAATCATTGTTATTATAAAAAAGATCAAAATGTAGGTTTTAGGACTCAGAAAAGTTCACTGTGGTTCAGCTTTACATCTTATGCTGGAATTGTCTCCATAAATCTCCTGCTCAGCTGATGAGGATACACATCCACTGACAGAAAAGGCAAAGGGAAATGTATTTGTCACAGCTTGGCTGCAGGCTGTATGCCTCAGAATATGTGATCTGATTGTCAAAATAAAATAAAATACAGATTCCTTGCTGCCCTCCATTATCAATGTCTGGCACCAGGATGGCACCAGGGATCTACACCCTCGGCGAACATCTCAGATTATGCTGACGCACATTAGAGTTTAAAAAACATTGAAATAGAAGAACATAAAGATCTTTCTGATGCCAAGAGGCTGGGAGAAACGGCAATAGGATAGGAGTCTCAGTTTCCCCAAGAGAATTAATTCAATTCAGGGCAATAAAGATATTTTCCATGAATACACATCTGCAAGGTTTGGGGGCATGATAGTCTAACATTTAAAGCATTTGCTTCTTTCCAAGGCTTCTGACTTCCCTGGTGGCTCAGACAGTAAAGCGTCTGCCTACAATGCAGGAGACTGGGGTTCAATCCCTGGGCCAGGAAGATCTCCTGGAGAAGGAAATGGCAACCCACTCCAGTATTCTTGCTTGTAAAATCCCATGGATGGGGGAATCCAGTAGACTACAGTCCATGGGGTCTGGTCTGGAGAATTCCATGAACTTTATAGCACATGGGGTCAGACACAACTGAGCAACTTTCACTTCACTTTGTTTCAAGGCTTCCCAGGTGGCGCTAGTGGTAAAGAACCCACCTGCCAAGGCAAGAGATGTTAAGAGACACAGGTTTGATTCCTGGATTGGGAAGATCCCCTGGAGGAGTGCATGGCAACCCACTCCAGTGTTCTTGTTTGGAGAATCCCATGGAACAGAGGACCCTGGTGGCTACACTTTTCTCCAATACTAGTTCCCTTCACGTGGTTTCCAGGGATAGTGACAAACTGGGACACTTATCTGGTCGCATTCTCAACCTCATTCAAAACAAAATACCCCAAGTATCACCATTATTGGCAAACACTGACTTACTTTCTTGAACATTGAAATGCAAATTTAAAATGGGAAAATACCAAATTTTATAGACCTTTGGAGAAGCATCTAGTTAAACACACAGGGAGGGCCAGGCCCATTCTAACCAAGTCATGGAGTATTGTTTTCAGTCAGGACATTTAAGGTCTTGGAGACTCTGAGTCTGACATCCCATTCACCCTTATCTCCCAAAGTCACAAATCTACCAGCATGACTTGACAGATGAGAGAAATAACAATCACGGCCTGTGAATACTGAAGCCCCTCATATAATGATGTGTGGGATGGTGGAGTTCAGATGGTAAGTGTTCTACATTAGGTTTACAAGGGCTTACTGAGAACACACTTTATACCTGGGATTGCAATTTGAGAGTTCAAAGGAAGAGAGATGGTTGAATCAACCTTCAGGGGAAAAAATGAGATTACTTGTAAATTGTTAGAGTTTTCACCCTCAGAAGATCTCCTCACCGAGAAGGAAGTAATTTTCATCCCCTACAAAGGCTTCCTCATAAAAGTTTCTTTTCTCAAAAGTTTGCCCATTATCCTTCATTAAAAAAAGAAATAGACACCTAACGTTCAGTCTGCCTAGAATAGCAGCTCCAGTCTTCTGGGAACAGTCCTACTCCTATGCTGAACATGGAGTTTGAATATTTGGTTATCACCATGGATTTACCGACAGTGTTCTGGGATGACTACCTGATTCTTCATCCAGGTTGAGTCAACTTACAGTACTGTTCAATGCTTTTCAAATATGGATTAAGACTGACTTTCAGTCTCAACACAGAAGCAAAGGTAAGAGATAACAGGATATTGGAGCTGCTGATAGCCTGCATTCCAGCCCTGTGGCAGAAGGCAGTATGCATCAGTGAAGCCAGCATGCACAGAGAAACAGGGAAAAAAGAAGAGCTGATGGTATCCATCCTCTATTCAGTTGTACTGAGGCATGATGACACATTTATCCTTCTAACACTGTGGTTAACTATAGAAAATTCAGTAGGTTCCCTTCTGCATCATAGTTTGTGCTGATTGTTCTTCCTTTCAACACTAACCAATGGAGAATATACAATTTCTAGTAACTGTGGTTGCACACAGATTTGTAATCTTTCAAGTCTTATGCATTTGGTCATCTTTTCTGAATACGGCTGGAGAAAATCCTATCAATATGTAGACTCAATCATAATGCTCACTCAGTAACAAGTCCTGTAGCTAAGTGAATATTCTCAGAAATCATTACTGGCAAAATGACCTTGTTTTTAAATGTAGATCAACATAAAGGATTTTTTGAAGTAGTCTGAAAATAAGGAGTTAAAGACTAATACTCCAGTCAGTGTTTTCTGAGTTACAACTCACAGATGCATATTCAAAGTCCAGAAATACAGAAGAATCTTTTGAAATCCCAATTCTCTTCTAGCCTCTGTACCCACGTTAAAAATCCATTTCCTATTAAGATGCTTCCCTTACTGGGGGAAGAACTATCTTTAATCTTAACAACAAAGATCTAAAGAAATTCACAATGTAAATAGAACACAGTACCAATATTAGTCCACAAACAAAATAACAGTGTTTCGGTACATGGTGTTTTTGTATGTGGGGGTAGGTAAGAGGAGATGGCCAAGGGCAGTAAAGATGATCCAAGGATAGGAAGGATAAAAGGAAGTAAGGAGAAAGAAAAATTGGGAAACTTTTGGAATTCAAATTAATGACTAAATTATACTTTATGGCTACCTGAGGTATACTGACAGCCTGGAGGCTTATTTAATGCAAGATCTTTCGGATCTGGATCTAAATATACAAAAAGCTAAGTTAGCAGAAGAAAAACCATGGATGGCTGGGAGACATATAGCAATGCAATGGAATATAACCTAAAACTATCAGTAAACAGACAGATGCAGGAAGTTTATATATCAAACAGTCAGATTTCAAGTTTCTTTCAGTCATCCACCCATCCACCTCTCTGCCAGTATTGAGCATCTATTATACTTCAGACACTAGGCTAAAGGCTAAGGAGAATAGAGCCATGGATCAGACAGCCGATAACAAATATCCTGTAGACAGACAAACAAGATGTGAACAAAAATAACTCAAGCTCTAAGACAGCGTGAGCATTATGAATGACCTCAAGTGTTCTTGGGATGTGCGGCAGCAAGAAACCATTTCCTGTCAAGAACTTCATGGTGAAGGTAGCATTGGAATGGAACCTCACAGGGGGATGAGTTCACTTTTAAAGCCCCTCATCCAAAAATAGGGGCCCCAAGATCCTGGGGTAAAAGTCCTCTGTGGATTCTTAATGGCTCCCAATAGTCTCAGGGTATCATAATTGACATGCTTTCCTTCTGTGAGGCCACAGAGATTTCAACTATCTACCACCTTCTCTTCAGAAGATGGGATTAATATAAAATGTGCTTTGAAAAACCACTTTGAAAGAAAGGAAGAGAGCTCAGCTCAGAGAAGAAGGCTCCCTTCTGCACTTCATGTGCATACATCAACACGTCTCAGACACCAGACCCAGAATGTGAGTTTCCTGAGTAATCTTTTGAGTTATCATGTTCTTTTGAAAACATGATCCAGATGGCATTCTGACCCACGAGTGAGTGATTCTGGGCCACACAGAGCTCCTCATGCTCTTCACAACTGTGGGAATCCGGGAGACGGGAAGACACCCTCCTCCTCTCCTAACCCCTACTGCCTGTTTCATTTGGGAGGGCCTCTAGGGGGGCGGAAATGCAGAGCGGCGGCTGAGAGCTCCCAGATAAATGCCAAACGAATTTTGTTTTTTAGCAACCAGAGAATTCCTTAAAACCAGACCAAATATTTGTTGAGAAATGGATACTTGCCCATAAGCTAAAGAAGGTGAGAGGCAGTTCTTTTCCTCCCTTGACAAGCTCTCCACCATCACGAGATTCATTCTTTTTTAGTAGCACTGAGGAGATAGGCATAAAGGAGTAATGAGTGCTTATTGTTTTTAAAGGAAATAAAGCAAGAACAAGAGAAAAAAAATCATACGAGCACAAATTGAGGGAATTCTCTGGAAGTCCATGGCTAGGACTTGGTGCTTTCACTGCCGTGGCCCTGAGTTCAATTCCTGGTCAAGGAACTAAGACCCCACAAGCCTCATGCTGCAGCCAACAAAACAAAGAGCATAAGCACAAATATAAAGGAATAAAACTGGCATCATTCTGTTCATATGCTGTCATAAAAGCTTGAAGACCATGTGAAAAAATAACCAAAGAGAGAAAAGAACATGAACTCTAGAGTTCTATAGTCAGCAGAGTATAGACTTTTTATTATTCACTTATCAGGCTAAAATTAAGTTATAGATTAAGTTACTAATTTAATTTTTCAGGGTAAAGTAAGTTATTGAAGGATAAAGAAGAATTCAGAAACGATTTTAGCCAAGTATTCTGAGGAAAACACTTGGGAGATGATGGCGGAAAGATTAATGAAAAAACAAATTATACATAGGGGATTTTAAAGATCAGAGGAAATTATGGTAAAGAATAAATAATAATGTTGTTGTTTAGTTGCTAAGAGTCCGACTCTTTGCAATCCCATGAGCAGCAGCAAGCCAGACTTCCCTGTCCTTCACTGTTCTCCTGAAGTTCACTCAAATTCATGATCATTGAGTGAGTGATGCTATCTAACCATCTCATCCTCTATGAATCATAATATATAGATATGATATCTAAAAGGGTATATCGATAAATGCTTTATAGCTGTGTATAAGCATGTTAGTATGACTCTCAGAGACAAATGTCTAAGGATTTCTGTACAGTTTCACAACTCTGACTTCAGAATATTCTTAGACCAGTTTGTGTCAAATGTAGAAACAATGAAAAAAGAGAACTGTGTTAGGGGCTGAATGGACCTTACTGTGCTTTATTCTTTAGTCAAGTCTACTGTACAAGAACAGGCCTGAAGAGGTGCATCCAAGGTGACCAGCTCACTCCGGTTTTCCCAAGACTTTCTGATTTTAGTACTGGAAGTACCATGTCTGAGGAATCCACTCAGCCCAGACAAAGGAGATGATTGGTCACCCTAGGTACATATAACACTGACAAACTTGACCTCAATAAATGTCCAACAAACTTAGGAGTGGAACTTTCAGGCCTAGAATAAGACAACTGAGGTTTTATAAAAAGATGTAAAGCAGATATTAACTGGGGTTGGGAAAGGATGGGGGATTCCCTCCACCCCTAAAAGGACATTTGGCAACACCTGGAGTCATTTTTGGCTGTGACAACCTGAGAGGATGCAAATGGCATCCAGTGGGTAAAAGCCAGGTTATATTGCTAAAGAGTCTACGATGAATAGGATAGCTTTCACAGCAAAGACTCATCAGAAGAGCTCAAGTAGAAAAACTTTGATATGAAAAACAAAATCAAGCATAAAAATTCTCACATTAAACAAAAATATATTCAATTGCCCCATTAAAAGACAAACTGTCAACCTGGATTAAAAGCAAACCCTGCCTATAGGCTATTTGGAAGAAACACCCATACATTGGGCCTTGCATTGGACTCACTGGTAAAGAGCCTGCCTGCCAATGTAGGAGACATAAGAGACACAGGTTGGATCCCTGAGTTGGGAAGATTCTCTGGAAAAGGGCACAGAAATCCACTCCAGTGTTCTTGCCTAGAGAATCCCATGAACAGTGGAGCTTAGTGGGCTACAGTGCCTAGGGTCACAGAGTCAGACGGGACTGAAGTGAATTAGCACGCACACACCCACACAATAAGGTGATAAAGAAGTGTGACATAAAAGAAAAAAAGAAAGAGATACTAGTCCAGCACAAAAAATATAAAAGCAAAAGAGGCAAAATTAATAATTAACAACTTGGTTCTAAATATCAAAAACAATGAATAAAATATAAACTATCAATTTCAATAGTAAAAGAACAACTTTAAAAAACAGACAAATGGTCTTAAGCTGTGCAAATCAAATGATGTATCAGTTAAATATAAAAATCAAAAATTATTTGAAAAGCAGAAATAATTTTATAACCATATAATTCTACTGGGAAACTATTTAACTGATACATCACTTGGTTTTACACAGCTTAAGATTAGGACCATTTGTCTTCAGAAAACTAACCAATCTGATCACATGAACCACAGCCTTGTCTAACTCAATGAAACTATGAGCCATGCCATGTGGGGCCACCCAACACAGACAGGTCATGGTGGAGAGTTCTGACAGAATGTGGTCCACTGGAGAAGGGAATAGCAAACCAATTCAGTATTCTTGCCTTGAGAACCTCATGAACAGAATGAAAAGGCAGAAAATAGGGCACTAAAAGATGAACTCCCCAGGTCAGTAGGTGCCCAATATGCTACTAGAGAACAGTGGAGAAATAACTCCAGAAAGAATGAAGGGATGGAGCCAAAGCAAAAACAACACCCAGCTGTGGATGTGACTGGTGATGGAAATAAAGTCTGATGCTGCAAAGAACAATATTGCATAGGAACCTGGAATGTTAGGTCCATGAATGAAGGCAAATTGGAACTGGTTAAGCAGGAGATGGTCAGAGTGGACATCAACATTTTAGGAATCAGTGAACTAAAATGGACTGGAATTGGTGAACTTAACTCAGATGACCATTATATATACTACTGTGGGGAAGAATCCCTTAGAAGAAAAGGAGTATCATCATAGTCAATAAAAGAGTCCAAGATGCAGTACTTGGATGCAATCTCAAAAACGACAGAATGATCCTGATCCCTGTTCATTTCCAAAGCAAATCATTCAATATCACAGCAATCCAAGTGTATGTCCTGACAAATAATGCTGAAGAAGCTGAAATTGAATGTTCCTATGAAGACCTACAAGACCTTCTAGAACTAACACCCCCTTCCCAAAAAAGATGTCCTTTTCATTATACAGGATTGGAATGCAAAAGTAAAAAGTCAAGAAATACCTAGAGTAACAAGGAAATTTGGCCTTGGGAGTACAGAATAAAGCAGGGCAAAGGCTAATAGCTTTTCCAAGAGAATGCACTGGTTATAGCAAACACCCTCTTCCAACAAAACAAGAGAAGTCTCTACACATGGACATCACCAAACTGTCAATACCAAAATCAGATCGATTATATTTTTGCAGCCAAAGACGGAGAAGCTCTATAAAATCAGCAAAAACAAGACCAGGAGCTGACTGTGGCTCAGAACATGAAATCCTTACTGTCAAATTCAGACTTAAATTGAAGAAAGTAGGGAAAACCACTAGACCATTCAGGTATGATCTAAATCAAGTGAATTACAATTATACAGTGGAAGTGAGAAATAGATTCAAGGGATTAGATCTGATAGACAGAATGCCTGAAGAGCTATGCACAGAGGTTCATGGCATTGTACAACTGGCAGAGATCAAGACTATCCCCAAGAAAGAAATGCAAAAAGGCAAAATAGTTTTCTGAGGAGGCCTTACAAATAACTGTGGAAAGAAGAGAAGTGAAAGGCACAGGAGAAAAGGAAAAATATACCCATTTGAATGCACAGCTCCAAAGAGTAGCAAGGAGAGATAAGAAAGCCTTCCCCAGTGGTCAATACAAAGATATAGAGGAAAACAATAGAATGGGAAAGACTAGAGATCTCTTCAAGAAAATTAGAGATACCATGGGAATATTTCATGCAAATATGGGCACAATAAAGGACAGAAATTATATGGACCTAATGGAAGCAGAGCATGACTGAACCTACTTAGCAGCAGTAGCAGCAGCAACAGAAGCAGAAGATATTAAGAAGAGGTGGCAAGAATACACAGAAGAACTATACAAAAAAGATCTTCATGACCCAGATAATCATGATGGTGTAATCACTCACCTAGAGCCAGACATCCTGCAATGAGAAGTCAAGTGGGCCTTAGAAAGCATCACTACGAACAAAGCTAGTGGAGGTGATGGAATTTCGTTGAGCTATTACAAATCCTAAATGATGACGATGTGAAAATGCTGCACTCAATATGCCAGCACATTTGGAAAACTCAGCAGTGGCCACAAGACTGGAAAGGGGCAGTTTTCATTCCAATCCCAAAGAAAGGCAATGCCAAAGAATGCTCAAACTACCACACAATTGCATTCATCTCACAGGCTAGCAAAATAATACTCAAAATTCTTCAAGCCAGGCTTCAACAGTATGTGAACTGTGAACTTCCAGATGCTCAAGCTGGATTTAGAAAAGGCAGAGGAAACAGAGATCAAATTGCCAACATCCGCTGGATCATGGAAAAAGCAAGAGAGTTCCAGAAAAACATCTATTTCTGCTTTATTGACCATGCCAAAGCTTTTGACTGTGTGGATCACAACAAACTGTGGAAAATTCTTAAAGTGATAGAATACCAGAGCACCTGACCTGCTTCCTGAGAAATCTGTATGCAGGTCAAGAAGCAACAGTTTGAACTGGACATGGAACAACAGACTGGTTCCAAACTGGGAAAATAGTACATCAAGTCTGTATATTGTTACTCAGCTTATTTAACTTACATGCAGAGTGCATCATGAGAAATGTTAGACTGGATGAAGCAGAAGCTGGAATCAAGATTGCTGGGAGAAATACCAATAACCTCAGATACGCAGATGACACCACCGTTATGGCAGAAAGTGAAGAACTAAATAGCCTCTTGATGAAAGTGAAAGAGGAGAGTGGAAAAGTTGGCTTAAAACTCAACATTCAGAAAACAAAGATCATGGCATCTGGTCTCATCAGTTCATAGCAAATAGATGGGAAACAATGGAAACAGTGAGAAACTTTATTTTGGGGGGCTCCAAAATCGCTGCAGATGGTGACTGCAGCCATGAAATTAAAAGATGCTTGCTCCTTGGAAGAAAAGCTATGACCAACCTAGACAGCATATTGAAAAGCAGAGACATTACTTTGCCAACAAATGTCCATGTAGTCAAGGCTATGGTCTTTCCAGTAGCCATGTACGGATGTGAGAGTTGGACTATAAATAAAGCTGAGGGCCGAAGAATTGATGGTTTTGAACTGTAGTATTGGAGAAGACTCTTGAGAGTCCCTTGGTCTGCAAGAAGATCCAACCAGTCCTGATTATTCACTGGAAGGACTGATGCTGAAGCTGAAACTCCAATACTTTGGCCACCTCATGCGAAGAGTTGACTCACTGGAAAAGACTCTGATGCTGGGAGGGATTGGGGGCAGGAGGAGAAGGGGATGACAGAGGATGAGATGCCTGGATGGCATCATCGACTCAATGGATGTGAGTTTGAGTGAACTCTGGGAGTTGGTGATGGACAGGGAGGCCTGGCGTGCTGCAATTCATGGGGTTGCAAAGAATCGGACACGACTGAGCGACTGAACTGAACTCAACACATTATAAAAAACATTTGTAATCCTGATCATGTAAAAGGAGGAAAAATAAAATGTCTAGAACTTAGACTGGTTAAAAAATGAGATAAAGAGGAAAGGAATGTTATTTGCAATTCTGGGCAGCAAATTTTCGGGTCTTAGAGAAAATGGATTTTTTCTTGGCCAAATACAAACTACTAAAATTTATAAAGAATCATCAAAGTGAGATTATATCAATAATATAGAAAGAATTATGAAAGCCATTAGATATCTAATCTTGAGAAAATTTAAAAAGTTGTTCTAAGCAAAAGGTAGAAGTCTCTAATTCAGTTTTAAAATCAATTTTATTGTCAAAAGTTTAAGATAGCATAAAAAAGAAACTATGCACCATTCTCATTTATGAATATAATAAAAATTCTAAGTACACATTTATAAAACAGTCAGACAATATATGAAACACAGCACACTATGAAGAAACTGAGTTCATTCTGGGGGGAGGCGGGGCAATTGTGCTTTAATACCAGAAAACATATTAGCATAATACAAAACATTAAAATAAAAATAGAAAAATAATTATACCTTCAGGTTCTGAAAAAACATTTCATAAAATTCATCAGCTAGGACAAACAGGTTGTAAATAAATGACTTATATTTAATTAATCTTGTTTGTCAAAAACTACAAATAGCATATGCAACAAAAAATATTTCAATTAAAAATCAAGACTAGACACAGAAGTCCATGATCAATACTGCTACTTAAAATTAACTTGGCAGTTTCAGTAAATTCAATAAAATAAGCAAATTAAATAACAAATTTTGAAAGAAAATATGTATACTTTTATAGATAGAAACTCATGAGATGCTAACAAAAGAAAATTAAAAGCTCATCATGCTAAGGAGTTTCCCAAGATGGAAAAATGTAGGACAAATACATAAACAGAAGAGACCAATAGAACAAAACAGAACACCCAGAAATAAACTCACGCACATGTGGCCAACTAAATCATGAAAAAGGAGACAAGAATATACAATGGGAAATTTTTTCTTCAAAAACTGCTATGAAAAAACCCTATCTTACACCATACACAAAAAAATAGCTCTAAATGGATTAAAGACTTGAATGTAAGACCTGAAATCATAAGATTCTTAGAAGAAAACACTCCTTGACGTTAGTCTTCCTAGTAATTTTTTTCAGGGGAGGGTATAATTTGACACCAAAAGCAAAGGTTACAGAAACAAACAATTGAGGCTACATCAAACTAAAAGTGTTCTGCACAGCCAAGGAAATCATCAACAAAATAGAAAGGCAACCTATGGATTGGGAGAAAATATTTGTAAATTGTATCAGATAAGCGATTAATATTCAAAATATACAAAGAACTCTGATGATTCAGTAGCAAACAAACAAAACAATCCAATTAAGAAGTGGGGGGAAGATGTGAATTGACATTTTTCCAAAGATGACATCTAGCTTGCAAATAGGTATATTAGTGGCTCTGCACCACTAATTATCAGGGAAGAACAAATCAGAACTACAATGAGATATGGCATCACACGTTAGAATGGTTATTATCAAAAAGACAAGAACTAGCAGATGCTGGCAAGGATGTAGAGAAAAAAGATCCATTATGCTTTGTTGGTGGGAATATAACTTGGTGCAGCCAATATGGAAAACTGTGTGAAGTTTCCTCAAAAGTTAGTGAGAAAAGGATCAATCATTTCAAAATTGAGCTGGCACAGCTGGTTATCCATCCAGAAGAAGATAAAAAACAGCTCCCATTTAAATTAAAAATTGTATATGTATTTAAGGCTTTAAAAACTAAGTTTTTAATGAATATCATGAACAAACAAACAAACAAAAATGAATCTACTGTGCCATGTGGGGTTCATGGAAACTTAAGACTGAAAAATCAGAATCTAAATTTTTTAAAATATTTTTGGAAAATTAAAAGAAAAAGAGGGGTTTACCTAGGAAGATACCACAAATAAAGGTTAATATCTATGCAGAGCTGTTGGCTTAAAACTCAACATTCAAAAAGCTAAGATCATGGCATCTGGTCCCATCACTTCAAGGCAAATAGATGGAAAAACAATGGAACGAGTGACAGACTTTCTTTTCTTGGGCTCCAGAATCACTGCAGATGGTGACTGCAGCCATGAAATTAAAAGACACTTGCTCCTTGGAAGAAAAGCTATGACAAACCTAGGCAGCATATTAAAAACCAGAAACATCACTTTGCTCACATAGGTCCATCTAGTTAGAGCTATGGTTTTTCTAGTAGTCATTGTATGGATGTGATAGTTGGACCATAAAGAAGGCTGAGTGCCGAAGAATCTATGCTTTCAAAGTGTGATGTTGGAGAAGACTCTTGAGAGTCCCTTGGACAGCAAGGAGATCAAACCAGTTAATCCTAAAGGAAATCAACCCTGAATATTCATTCACTGGAAGGACTGATGCTGAAGCTGAAGCTCTAATGCTTTGGTCACTTGATGTGAAGAGCCGCTGATTGGAAAAGACCTTGATACTGGGAAAGACTGAAGGCAGGAGCAGAAGGGGGTGACAGAGGATAAGATGGTTGAATGGCATCATCAACTCAATGGACATTAGTCTGAGCAAGCTCTGGGAGATAGTGAAGTGCAGGGAAGCCTGGCGTGCTGCAGTCCATGGGGTCACGAAGAGTCAGACACAACTGAGGGACTACACAACAAAGCAACAATAAAATGGAGGTAAAATGTGAGATGTCAGACAGAATTCTTATAAATCATCAAGAAAGAATATTCAGAAGGAAAAATAATTATGGGTAAAAGACACACATGAAAATTTTATGAACAAAAAAAGTTGAGAAAATATATGAAAAGATTCTCATATTGATGAACACTGAGGTAAGTGTAAAATAAATAATAGATTGTCATTTTATATCAGGCTGATACAAGATAAAAGGGACCATCACACCTAATGTTGGTAGGGTTATGGGGAAAGGAGATTTTAAAATTATTGGGAGAACTTAAAGTGCTATGCCTCTTTTGGAGAAAAATCTAATAAAAGCTGTGATAAAGTCCTTAATACAACACTTTTGAATTCTTCCTGGAAACCTTCTGCAGAATTGTTAGGAATGGACAGAAACTGGAAATAAATTATTTGCTTACTAACAGAGAAGCAGCTGAATAATGTATCATCCTGTCATACTAGTGAATTTTATATAATCATATTAAAAAAATTAAAGCCACTAGGTGAGAAACATTTATGAAGCATAGTATTTTATAAAATGTAGGAAAATGATTCTTTACATTATTTAACTCCAAACAAAGACTCAAGGAAAAACCCATTGTGGACATATATAAGTATAATCTCTTTATATGAATAGAGTGAAAGCATGAGGTATTGATATTTGTGTGCAGACTGGGCAAAGAAGATCAAATGAACAAAGCTCTAAATAAAGATAACAATTTGAAAAACAATATGAATAAATTTATAAGCTTGATTTTATGTGAATAAAATTAACATGAATCTAAATTTAAATAACAGAGCAAAACAAAATGTAAACTACTGTTAGTCCTGATACCTTTTCCCATAAGGTGACATAGTCATCCCAGAAACAGAGAATGGCTCTGCTTAATAAATGAGGCAGGCTACCTTAAATCAGAGAAAAATCCACTTTGACATTAGATAAAGCAAATCAAAGACTCTGTCACTATCAAGATCCATCCTGATGATTTCAAGAATTCGGTCTATCCCTTATAACACATAACCTCGTCCCAGGCAGTATCTGGTCCAGTCTTCTCATTTGACAGGTGAGGAAATTAAGGTCCCAAGGAGCTTTTAAGTAATGTTTCCTAGTGACAGACTTAGTGCAGAAATGGACCTAGAATCTAAGCTACTCCCTTCTCCAGGGATTCCTCCAACACTCACTCCAATACCCTGTTCCCTATTATGCTAGAATTCTTTCAGGAGCAGACAAGCATGGGCCAAAGAGGTGGAGATCAAGGGAGTGCAAAGACCTTGCCCTTGTAGATGGAGGCATTTTTTTATTAAAAAGAGAGAGCTGTGCCACCTCATTAAGAATTTTGGGAAGCTTCTATATAACACAGGGAGCCCAGCCTGACACTCTGTGATGACCTAGAGGGGTAGGGTGTGGGGAAGGTAGGGAGGCTCAACAGGGAAGGGGAATACATATAATTACGGCTGATGTATGTTGTTGTACGGCAGAAACCAACACAACATTGTAAAGCAATTTTCCTCCAATTAAAAAATAAAAAAAAATTCTTGCACCAGACACAGTGGCTCACAGGCTCTCCAAGAGCTCTATCCATTGGTACTCTTATGTGTGAACTTCTGCTCAAATGCTCAGGTCCCAATCCCAAAGCCAATTACTTCTCTAACTTAGAGTCAATACTTTTTGCACATCCAATAATTGTCTATTATTCCTACATGAGTAATGAAATACTCAAGTCAAAATATGTAAAGTTCTTATATGGGAAAAGAATCAGAAAAAGAATGGATATACATATAGATAGATGGATGTGTGTGTGTGTCTGTGTATGTGTGTGTATAACTGGATCCCTTTGCTGTACAAGTAAAACTAACATAACATTGTAAATCAACTATACTCCAATATAAAATAAAAGATTTTTGAAAAATATATGTAGTTACTCTCTCCTTCCTTCATAGTAAAGTTACACTCTCTCTCCTTCACAGTAAGGTTATTCTCTCACTCCTTCATAAACAGATACAGTTGATGAGTTAGCTGGTTTACATAATGAATATTAATGATGCCTTATCACAACCTCAAGGCCTGTAAGTTTTCCTGTAGGAGATTAAAATTTCAGACTTGGTTATCTGACTATGTGCCTTCTTTACCAAGAATACCAGGTAGGAGACTACAGATCTCTTGTTGCCAATGTAGTATCTCTCCAAGAGAAACAAAGTAGGTGGAAAGTGTAACCACTGTGTGTTAAAAGACATCATGTTTCCACTCCGAGTTACATAGTATAGACATTAGGCTAACACACAGAATACCCAAGCTAAGCGGCTCCCCTGCCAACTCCAACACCAGTTATCAACGCAGTGTTCCAAGTAATGGTACTGGAGAAGGTCTACATAGGGATTACACCCTTACAATGTTATTTGACTCATGATATTTTCCATCATCTTCCTCATCATATAATAGGTTGTTTTGGGCTTCAGTAGAACATAGTTGATAAAGTGGTTAGCCTAGTATCTGGAATATGCAAGCACTTTATTACTGAGGTAACACTGATTTATAATATTGCATGTTTCATGTATACAACACTATATTTCTACTTCTGTATAAAATAATGTGCTTACCAACAAATTGTAACCATTCAGTTGACCCTCTTTATTCATTTTGTTCCAGTTCCTTCCCCTCTGCTAACCCCTACACTGTTCTCTATATCTCTGTGTCTATGCATTTATCTCTGTTTAGTTTATTCATTTGAGAATTTTGGTTTATTTTTAATTCTACATTTGAGTGTAATCAAATGGTATTTGTCTTTTTCTGACTTAGTATATCACCCTCAAGTTCCATCTATGTTGTAGCAAATGGCGAGAATTCATCTTTTTTATGACTGAATAGTATTTCTCTGTGTATGTTTGTATGTATGTGTACAAACAACATATTTATCCATTTACTTATTGATGGACACAGGTTGTTTCTATATCTTGGCTATTATAAATAATGCTGCAGTGAACACAGAGGGGCATCCAGTTCAGTTCAGTTACTGAGTCATGTCCGACTCTGCGACCCCATGAACCAGAGCACACCAGGCCTCCCTGTCCATCACCAACTTCCGGAGTTCAGCCAAACCCATGTCCACTGACGCCATCCAACCATCTCATCCTCTGTCATCCCCTTCTCCTCCTGCCCTCAATCCTTCCCAGAATCAGGGTCTTTTCAAATGAGTCACCTCTTCATATCAGGTGGCCAAAGTATTGGTATTTCAGCTTCAACATCAGTCCCTCCAAAGAAATCCCAGGGCGGATCTCCTTCAGAATGGACTGGTTGGATCTCCTTGCAGTCCAAGGCACTCACAAGAGTCTTCTCCAACACCACAGTTCAAAAGCATCAATTCTTCAGCACTCAGCTTTCTTTATACTCCAACTCTCACATCCATACATGCCCACTGAAAAAACCATAGCCTTGACTAGACGGACCTTTGTTGGCAAAGTAATGTCTCTGCTTTTTAATATATAATTTAATATAAGATAGTAATAACAGAGGAGCACATATCTTTTCAAATTAATGTTTTTATTTTCTTTGGCTAAATACCCAGGAATAGAATAGCTAGATTATCTGATAATTCTATTCTCAATTTTTAAAATTTATTTATTTTTAACCAAAACATAATTGTTTTACAATATTGATTTCTCTAGTCTCAATTTTTTTTTTTTTTTAGAGTCTCCATACTGTTTCACCAACACTGCATGGGAGATTTCCTTTCTCTACATCCTTGACAACACTTGTCATTTCTTGCCCTTTTTACAATAGCCATTCTAACAAGTATGAGGGGATCTAATTGTGGGTTTGGTTTGCCTTTGCCTAATAATTAGGAATGTTAAACATCTTTTGGTATGCCTCTTGCCCATTTGTATGTTGTCTTTGGGAAAATATCAGATCCTATGCTAATTTTTAGTCAGGTTGTTTGCTTTTTATTGTTGTTGTTGAGTTGTATGTTTTTATATGTTTTGGCTATTAGTCATTTATTGAATATATGATTTACAAATATCTCTTCCCACTTAGTAGGTTGTCTTTTTGTTTTGATTATGTTCTTTTATGTACAGAAGCTTTTTAGTTTGATGCAGTCCCATTTGTTTATTTCTGCTTTTGTTTCCCTTGTCTGAGGAGACGTATCCAGAATTGAGAGACCAGAAATAAACCCACACATATGTAGATAAGAAATTTATGAGAAAGGAGCAATGAATATCCAATAGAGAAAGGACAGTCTCTTCAATAAGTGGTTTTGGGAAAACTGGGCAGCCATGTGCGAAAAAGTGAGACTAGGTCTTTCCCTTATGCCATACATAAAAACCAATTCAAAATGGATTAGAGACTTGAATGCAAAGCTTGTAACCATAAAACTGCTAGAAGGAAACATAGGCAGTCTGCTGTTTGCCATCATTCTTAGCAATTCAAGCACTTTAATATATAAATTATCAGTTATATGAAAATTCTGTATGTTGTATGTCCAACCCTATTGGTGACCATTGTTCAAATAAAAATAGAGATTAAAATTACACATATATAAATAGAGACAATTGCTGAACTTACATTATGTAGTATATATTCTGAGCAGTTCTTTTTTTTTTTTTTAACATTTTAGAAGGCAGGGAGATAGATGGAAGGATTGGCATGATATACAAGTGTTGCAAAACTGGGCAAGAATCTCAGTTTCTTGGGGAAAGCCTGTAAGAGACCGGAGCCTGTAAGAAGGAAGTGTCCGGAGACCATCTGAAACCTTTCTGTGTGGATCAGGTTTAGGCAAAGAAAGAATGATAGAAACTTCTTCATTAGGAANTGCAAAACTGGGCAAGAATCTCAGTTTCTTGGGGAAAGCCTGTAAGAGACCGGAGCCTGTAAGAAGGAAGTGTCCGGAGACCATCTGAAACCTTTCTGTGTGGATCAGGTTTAGGCAAAGAAAGAATGATAGAAACTTCTTCATTAGGAATTGAGAAAACAATTCACAGCTAAGAAGTCCAGAGTAATGGTTCTCAAACTTAAATCAGAATCACCTAGATGGCTCATTAAAACTCAAATGCACTGTTTACAATAGCTAGGGCATGGAAGCAACCTAGATGTCCACCAGTAGATGAATGAAAAGGAAGTTGTGGTACATATACACAGTGGAGTATTACTCAGCTACAAAAACGAACACATTTGAGTCAGTTCTAATGAGGTGGATGAAACTAGAGCCTATTATACAGAGTGAAGTAAATCAGAAAAAGAAACACCAATAATGTATACTAACTCATATATATGGAATTTGTAAAGATGGTAATGGTAGTCCTACATGCAGGGCAGCAAAGGAGACACAGATAAAGAACAGACTTCTGGACTCTGTGGGAGAAGGCGAGGGTGCGATGATTTGAGAGAACAGCATTGCAACATGTATATTACCATATGTGAAACAGATGACCAGTGAAAGTTCACTGCATGAAGCAGGGCACTCAAAGCCAGTACTCGAGGACAACCCAGAGGGATGGGGTGGGGAGAGAGGTGGGTCAGGATGGGGGCACACAAGTGCACCCGGGGCTGATTCATGTCGATGTATGGCAGAAACCACCACATGTTGTAATCATCCTTCAGGGAAAATAAATTAATTAAACAAACAAAAACGCTCAGATCACCAGGCGCCTCCCTGTGACTCAGTCAGGAGATCTAAAGCAGATCCTAAGGACTCAAATTTCTAACAAATTTTCAGGTACTGAAGTCGCTGCTGGTTTGGAAACCACGTTTTAATAACCACTACTCGGGATGAGTTGCCTCAGTTTCCCAGTTTGCTTTGTTGATGAGGTCTGAGTGGGGGAGAATTGGTCCTGAGTAGGGCCATTCCTATGCACAGCATCCTCACAAACCTCTCAAACCTTCCCTTCATCATTCACCAGGCTCCGTTCCTTCATCATTCACCAGGCTCCAAGGCCTTCAAAACTTAAGTCAACAAACAACTTTTTGAAAAAAGCTCTCCTGGAAAGGTAGTGAGGGAGAAAAATGTGATTAATCTCTTAATTTGGGGATCTGGAGAAAAATGACTCCTGTGTTTTGCTATAGATTTTGACATGTAGCCAGGGTTTGGCTCTGAAAGTAAGAGCAGCATCTTTGCTCCAGGAACAATCAGAAGCCACAATTAACATTCAGACAGGCCCACTCAGACTCCACCAGCAGCCCAGATTCCTGTGCCCCTGGGAATATTGATCTGAAGAATCAATTTTGCTTATAAATTAAAGGGGGTGAAAAGAGCTAATCATTAAAGCATATGAGACTTGGTCTAAGTGCAGAACAATTATGCTATGTGAAGAGATGATGATAGCTTGCAGATCAATCACTGGGAATTATTTTTTTATTTGGACTTGGAAACTTTAGTAACCAAAAAATGGTGATGTATTTTAAGAGATGAGGAAGGCTTCTCCAAAAATGGGCTGTAAATTCAAGAAGTATATAAAAGGACTGATGCGGCATGGATTCTTTGTAATACGCGAGTGACCCAAAATGTCAAAATTTTAAGAACCTATGAAGAGTAGAACATCACTTCACACAAAGGGCTGCCAGAGGTTTCCAGAGCGCACCCCCACCAAGGTGTGGGCCTCTTTGCTTGTCTCCTGCCCCATTTTCTCACTCCATTTATGGCTCCCACCTGTCCATCTTGGCTGCATCCTGCAAAGCTCCTTTCAGATGATGTGCCACGGTCACTGGCCATGGTGGAAGGGATTCCAGCATCCAGATAAGTCCTGCTGCCTCTGAAAGCTCCACATCCCAGACTTTGGGGCTCCAAGTGCTGAGGGCATCAACAATCAGGGCTTTCTTCTCTGCTCTGCCTCACTCTCCACCTACTTTGCTGAGCCAAGAGATCACAGACATCACAGTAGCTCTTGAATAAGAGCCTATTAGTTTTCTAAGGCTGTCTTAAAAGGGAAAAAAAAAGCCAGACACTGAGAGGTTTAAACAACACACATGTTTCCCCTTACTGTTCTGGAATCTACAAGTCCGAAATCAAAGTGTCAGCAGATTTGGTTTCTTCTGAGGCTTCTCTCCTTGGCTTGCAGCTGGTCCTCAAATGGTCCTTTCTCCATGTATTGGGTTGGCCAAATAGATTGTTCAGGTTTTTCCAAACCATCTTATGGAAATACCCAACTGAACCTTTTGGCCAACCCAATTCATATACCCCTGCTATCTCTTCCTCTTCTTCTAAGGACACCAATCATATTGTATTCAGCTCAGTTCAGTTCAATAACTCAGTCGTGCCTGATTTTGTGACCCCATGAATCGCAGCACACCAGGCCTCCCTGTCCATCACCAACTCCCAGAGTTCACCCAAACTCATGTCCACTGAGTTGGNCTCTTCTTAATATCTTCTACTTTTGTTAGGTCCATACCATTTCTGTCCTTTATTGAGGTGTGTCCAATCATATATATATATATATATATATATATATATATTTAATCTGAAATATCTAAGAATTTGAAGCAGGGAAGTTATCTTTAATCTCAAGCCTCAGATAATTGCTTCAATTGTCCAATTACAGCAATCTGTTTTAAAAGACCTTAAAGTCCAGAACAACCCCCAATAGGCAGCCCATTAGCAAAGACTGGGTCACACAGCTTTTTCCCAAAAGCTGCAGCAGCCCTCAGCCCTGACTCCTCTGACTCAGCTGCCCATTTCTTTCCTCAAATTGACAGTTGGTATTGAGGACTGGATACACAGGAGGAAACATTCAACAAAGAAGAGGTAAGATTTGGTGAAGTATTGAACAGATGTGGGATAGAACCCTAAAATGGCTCTACTAGTTCTGACTTGACCACCAAGAAGATGGTTTTAAGAATTACTGAGACAAACAGAATGATTCAGAACAGAGTGTGTGGGTGTGGGTGAGGGTAAGGAGGAGCACAGGTGTGGAAGCCGTCACTTCAGTATATCTGTGGAACAGATGGCAGAAATGTCAAGTCGCTGTATACAGATCAGGATCCCAGGAAAAGACATAGGCCGGTGGAACCATTGTATAGTGGAACCAAAAACAGGCATTTGGTTATGACTGTGAGAGTGCACAAAGAGGAAAAGGAGCCACAGATGGCAGAGGAGCCCCAGTTAGCACCAGGATTTAAAGGACAAATAGCAGAACCTATGACTGAGAAGAGGAAGCCACCTGAATTCCCCTGCAATTCTCCTTTTATTAAATGGCTTTTTCTAAATTTCTCTGTTAGTGACCATCTTTACCTTATTTCATGAGATCACGTTATTCTCCCATTGGACCATCTATGAAAATCTCACCTTTGTTTTGTCTTATGCTTCCTGTAGATGGCCTTTTACAGGCAGCACAGTGAATGATAATGGCACAACCGGTTCAGAACCTAAAGCCCTCAAGGCCTTTCCCAACTCTGTCCCAGTAAGATAATCCAACCATGAGAAAAATATCAAAGTTCAGCTGTCATTTGGCTGAAGCAAGGCTATGGGTCAGTCATAAGGCAAAGCACCTTATAGACCTCTTTTTTAATCTCTTTGACAAATCTAAGGCAGGGATAAGTTTTCCTGCTACAGATTAGTGAGGTGAGTTGTGAGGAGGTTAAGTAGTTTTCCACAAGTTAGCAACAGAAGCCAATTTTAAGCCAAAACTTTGTTTTAAGCCCAACATCATTCGGTCATCCCTCTGGGGCAGATCACTACACTTCTAACCTTCGCCTCTTCATCTGTGAAACAGAGGTAAGAATGCTTGCTTTGTCTTTCTGAAAACATTGCTAAGAAGAAGCTTCTGTACATGAAGATAGATTGAGTGATCACGAAATGCTATTACACAGGAACTGTTGCACATCAAATAACCCTGTGGCTTCTCTACCATTTCCAATTTCTATTCAGTCAGGTGGGAAAAAGTAAGTAGTTGTGGAAAATAAATATGAGAATTGACACACACCCCTTGTGGGCAGAGGCTGCGAAAACTGCGTGTGAAATTCTCAGTCTCTCTTGCTGCTAAGACTGAGGGTGCTGCATGTTCCAGAAGGTGTGGAAACAAGATGGCGGATAACCCGTCAGCCTGGATCCTGAGGGACAGCATGGAGCAGAACTTTCTACTATATGGATATGGCATGTGTGTAGAGATAAACCTTTGCTCTTCTATGCTGCTAAGATGTGGGTGTGATTTGTTATCATGGAATCCATTTGGCTTATCCCGACTGACATAAATGCCCTAGATTTACAAGAAATTGTTAGTTTATGTCAACATTCAGTATGTGAGGAATGAGATAAAAGGGTGTGGTAACTAAGAGTGTTGGAATGTGGAGCTGGAATAAGTGGATTCAAATCCAAGTCCTGCTCTTCCTAAGTTTCATGACCTTAGCAAATAATTTGATCTCTTCATGCCTCAGGCTCCTTATCTGCCAAATGGGAGTAACAGCATTGCTTCACAGGGGCTTAAGGGGAATACACACACAGCGTTTAGAACAAGGCATAGGAAGCCACTTGATGAGTTCTTTTTATTTAGCCCATACTGAATGCATTTCAATTCCATTTAGTATAGCAGGTCAACCAGAAAGAGTTTAAACAGATACGTCTCACATGATACCTCCAACAAAAATCAGAAAGGAACTCTTGTCTCTGAAAGGAAGAGTAAAAGGAAAGGACCTTGATGGTTCAGAAAGCAAAAAGAAGGTGCTCCTCCATCTTGACAACCAGTCTTTCTCTCCTTTCTCAGACCTATGGAGTGGTGTAAATGCAGAGCCTTCCCTGTACCAAAAAGGGGGGAAAAGCCAATATAGAGAATATAGCCCCTAATGGAGGCACGTGGCCTGCTTTGGTAGAGCCCACAAGCAAAAAGCAACAGCAGCAACAACAACAAAAAACACTTTCTTTTTTGTTTACATTTTTCAAGGGCTATGGAAAAACAAACCAATAGCACAGAAAAGACTGCGTAACAGAGACTATGGGTGTCTCACAAAACCTAAAACACTTGTCCTATGGCTGTTTGCAGGAAATTTGTTGGTCCTGTATTTTGAAGAACCTTATTCCAACCTCCCAGCTCAGCTCACCCCAAAGGAAACAGGGGAAAGCCTGTCCCTCCATCGCACCCCCACTTTCCAATCATCTTTTCTCCCTGTTGCCATTCTTCCCTGTGAACATAATCTCCAAACATGGAAGAGAAACCCTGCTAAAGGGGCTGCCTAAGCAAAGGGTAAAACAGAAGAGAGAGAGATCATCTTCATACTTGTAGGGAGAATAACTGAAGACTTTTGGGTTAAATGTTTTATATATAAATGCTGGATCTTTTTTTTAGTACTAATCAGCTAATCCACCCCCCCTTTCTTCCCATCTGTTTATAAACTCAGGGTCCCCTAAAGGCAAGTACCTAAATTAGCAGACCCCAGAGATAGCCCTGCCTCCAGTTTTCTAATTCTTTTCCATTTATTCTTTATTAAGCTGGGGGTTTTAAACTACTGGAAGTGTGTCCTTTTACTTCCCCAGGAATAGACTGTCAAAAGCAGTGGACAAGGAACAGTGTTCCAGTAATGACTGGTTGACAGTAATGACAGGACAGAGAACCAAGGCAATATTCCCTTCATTCCCTCACCATCTTGACATTTAAGTAAGAGACATAATGAATGACAAGCTTATTAAAAATGAATAGCAAGTCATCAAGACTTTAACAAAGACTCTAATTAAGTCCTATTGACCCTTGGGTTAAGTTCTGCCTGACAGCTAATAGCCATCTGGAAGAGCAGAGGGTGCAAGACAAGGCCTAAGTTACTAAGACATCTCAGCGGGAGCCTCTCCACCCCTCATTTCTTTCCCACCGAGAAAATCTGTTTCCCTGGCCACTGACCTCATCCCAACCATTCCCTCCATGTTCACACCTTTATCTCTGCAATAAATACTCTATTTCTTTCATTCTGTTAAAGGTTTCCTTTCTTCACTGCGCTGTTAGTACTCAACTAAGACTTTTCAGATTGAGTCTTAGTGATAGTTCCCAATTAAGTACTTGGGCTCTATGAGACACCATAGTGTTGGTTGCTGGCAACACTGGCATAGCTCTGGAACCTTCCAATG
Organism: Neotragus pygmaeus; assembly: GCA_006410875.1. Lineage (NCBI taxonomy): Eukaryota > Metazoa > Chordata > Mammalia > Artiodactyla > Bovidae > Neotragus > Neotragus pygmaeus. The sequence goes on along the minus strand of SJYV01028649.1, from coordinate 620,662 downwards.
ATCCACAGCAACCTATGAAGAATGAGACCCTTGAATAATCTACCTAGCAGTATTTTGAAACTATCACTCTTGAGATTGCATCACTTCTTACATTTTTTGGGTGCCTTGACTTTGAGTGGAAAAAATAAAAGAAAGTGTTAGTTGCTCAGTTGTGTCCAGCTCTTTGGGACCCTATGGCCTGTAGCCTGCCAGTTCCTTTGTCCATGGGATTCTCCAGGCAAAGAATACTGGTGTGGGTAGCCATTACCGTCTCTAGGGGATCTTCCTGACTCAGGGATCAAACCCAGGTCTCTGCACTGCAGATTCTTTACTGACTTGAGCCATAGAGTAAGGGAAGCCTGCCCGTACTTTGAGTTCTTCTCTATTCCAGAATGTGTTTTATTCTCATATGCTCAGTTCAAAACCCAGCGTAGAAGTTCCTTCCTCTGTGGATACTCCCTTGACAGCTTCAAAAGGAAAGCTCTCTTCTTCCTATAAGCTTCTTAATATTTATTGGTTCACTTGTAAATCACATGCCAATTACTATATTCTATAATATTTTTCAACATTGTCACCCTATTTTATTTAACACATATCTTTTTTGTGTGGTTTCATTTGTCTCCTAGATCAATGGGGAACTCTAACAGTCATGCTCCCTATGACCACATAGAATGCCTTGTGCTTAATAGGTGCTAAATAAGTGTCTGCAAAGTTGATTGACTGCTTAGTAAGATCATAAGCTAGGACCACCTTGTGTGCAACATTAGATTTTAATTGTATTAACAGTGATTTCCAAAAGTTGTGAACATTAAAATCATCTAGGAGCTTTAACAAATTAAGCTGAGAAGCCTGTACCCAATACCAATTAAATCTGAAAGTCTGGGAGTGACAGCCAGACATAAGAACTTCTAAAGATCCTAGGTGATTTCAGTGTGTAGTAAATTCTAGAAACAATTCTATTCACCTCAATGACTGTAGCTAACCCTCTGTTTAACCATGCCCAGACTTGCATTTCAATGACTAGTTATGGAGCCCTAGCAAGTGCTAGTGGAGAAGGCGATGGCACCCCACTCCAGTACTCTTACCTGGAGAATCCCATGGATGGAGGAGCCTGGTAGGCTACAGTCCATGGAATTGCACAGAGTCGGACACGACTGAAGCGACTTAGCAGCAGCAAGTGCTAGATGTTGCACGTGGTGGTCGGTATCTGCATTCTTGGAACAGAAAACCTGGTGAGTCTAATAAACCTGTAGACCTGTCTTTTACTAGCGTTCCTTTTGTCGATGTTGTAGATGACTATTTTAGGATGCATGTCATTTGCATTTACTGACAGTTTTATCAATGTGATAATATAATAATACTTGCCCCCCTTTTGTTACAAACACTGTCTGTGCAAGTATAGGCTTCAATTTTCTTTGCAACTTCCTTCAAAAAACTCAGAACAGCATACCTCACACACCAGAAAATGGTGATGGTAAAAATGATGATGATAATGATGATGCTGACTACAGTTGTGGTATTGATAGAGGTGGTGATTTTAAAAAATAAGAACCACCAAATGGGAAAATTCTCTCAGGGTCTAGTTATATCTGAGCAAAAGAGAGAAAAGACTTAGTCAAAGGTCATGAATTCTTTTTGAGTTCCCACAGGAGATTTTTTGTGTTTACATTAAACCTTGAATTAAAGCAATGAGTATAATTTTATCAGCCTTATCTACTACCCTTAAAGGGGAAATGAGTTAGATGGATAAATGCTGGATTGATACATCCAAATGTTTTGGGCCTAACTGATGCTATGATGCAAGCATACTAATTAAAAGGCTAGTCTAAAGAGAATCCTTTGAAAAGATGAAAACTAGGTTATATTAGCCCAAATTAGCAGATTTTTCTGATTCGGGGTCCATCATCCCTCCTGATCCTTTGATTAATTTACCCACCTCTAGCTCATTATCATACTTCTGATTATTCGCCACTGCAAATGGTCTTGAAGCCCATTTCTGATGCTCCTCACTCCAGAAGGGAGGCTGTGAGAACCGGAGGAAGAATCTGGTGCCAGATCATTTTGCTAATGGAAGATAATTATTGTGATTATCTCATCCTTGCTTAAAAGCCTTAATGGTGGCAGAGCAGCCTCTCTGACAGGGTGAAGTTTCAACCAAAATATGTTGACTCTCTTTGTGGAAAAACTTGTCATATTCTTCTGAGTGGGGAAAAACTACAGCTAATTCTTAGGGGAAGACTATGCACCTCACGGGATGCACTTGGTCATTACCATTTTTGGTTTCTAAGCTCCGGTCTGACCCAGGTTCTACACGACCTTTAGTTTTCTCCCTCTATTAGAAAGGATATTGGAGAAAAGGATGGTGAAAGGGGCATTAGCATTNTAACAAATTAAGCTGAGAAGCCTGTACCCAATACCAATTAAATCTGAAAGTCTGGGAGTGACAGCCAGACATAAGAACTTCTAAAGATCCTAGGTGATTTCAGTGTGTAGTAAATTCTAGAAACAATTCTATTCACCTCAATGACTGTAGCTAACCCTCTGTTTAACCATGCCCAGACTTGCATTTCAATGACTAGTTATGGAGCCCTAGCAAGTGCTAGTGGAGAAGGCGATGGCACCCCACTCCAGTACTCTTACCTGGAGAATCCCATGGATGGAGGAGCCTGGTAGGCTACAGTCCATGGAATTGCACAGAGTCGGACACGACTGAAGCGACTTAGCAGCAGCAAGTGCTAGATGTTGCACGTGGTGGTCGGTATCTGCATTCTTGGAACAGAAAACCTGGTGAGTCTAATAAACCTGTAGACCTGTCTTTTACTAGCGTTCCTTTTGTCGATGTTGTAGATGACTATTTTAGGATGCATGTCATTTGCATTTACTGACAGTTTTATCAATGTGATAATATAATAATACTTGCCCCCCTTTTGTTACAAACACTGTCTGTGCAAGTATAGGCTTCAATTTTCTTTGCAACTTCCTTCAAAAAACTCAGAACAGCATACCTCACACACCAGAAAATGGTGATGGTAAAAATGATGATGATAATGATGATGCTGACTACAGTTGTGGTATTGATAGAGGTGGTGATTTTAAAAAATAAGAACCACCAAATGGGAAAATTCTCTCAGGGTCTAGTTATATCTGAGCAAAAGAGAGAAAAGACTTAGTCAAAGGTCATGAATTCTTTTTGAGTTCCCACAGGAGATTTTTTGTGTTTACATTAAACCTTGAATTAAAGCAATGAGTATAATTTTATCAGCCTTATCTACTACCCTTAAAGGGGAAATGAGTTAGATGGATAAATGCTGGATTGATACATCCAAATGTTTTGGGCCTAACTGATGCTATGATGCAAGCATACTAATTAAAAGGCTAGTCTAAAGAGAATCCTTTGAAAAGATGAAAACTAGGTTATATTAGCCCAAATTAGCAGATTTTTCTGATTCGGGGTCCATCATCCCTCCTGATCCTTTGATTAATTTACCCACCTCTAGCTCATTATCATACTTCTGATTATTCGCCACTGCAAATGGTCTTGAAGCCCATTTCTGATGCTCCTCACTCCAGAAGGGAGGCTGTGAGAACCGGAGGAAGAATCTGGTGCCAGATCATTTTGCTAATGGAAGATAATTATTGTGATTATCTCATCCTTGCTTAAAAGCCTTAATGGTGGCAGAGCAGCCTCTCTGACAGGGTGAAGTTTCAACCAAAATATGTTGACTCTCTTTGTGGAAAAACTTGTCATATTCTTCTGAGTGGGGAAAAACTACAGCTAATTCTTAGGGGAAGACTATGCACCTCACGGGATGCACTTGGTCATTACCATTTTTGGTTTCTAAGCTCCGGTCTGACCCAGGTTCTACACGACCTTTAGTTTTCTCCCTCTATTAGAAAGGATATTGGAGAAAAGGATGGTGAAAGGGGCATTAGCATTATTTGAAAAATGTGACCTTATAAACATATGGTAATTATTTATATACAAGCTATACATGAGGTATCTTTTATAAATTTTGGGGATGTTGTTAATATCTAGTGTCTTATTTCAGAGCAAATGCTCCAGTGCCTACTTATCCAATCAGGATAAATATTTCTCAATTCAGTGGATGAAAATCATACCTCTGTTCTTTAACAGATGTATTACCTTGGGCATGTTCCTTTTTTCTCCCAATTAAAAAAAAAAAGTTTTATTCTTTTAAATTATAAAAGTGTGGTAACACATTTACAGGAGACTTGGAAAATACAGAACAAAATTACACATAGTTCTACTATATATTACAATTATTTTTTATGTAGCTAAATTAAGATTTTTTTAGTTGGAGTTTTAATATCAAGCTCTCAAAAATTAATAGAATGAATATACAGAGAAGCAGAAGGATAGAGTAGACCTGGAAATCCCTGTGAACTAATTCAACATAGCTAAGATTTATACAACTTTCACAACAGTAGGATACAAATTCTATTCAAGTTCACATAGACCATATACTAGGAGACACTAGAACATATCCAGAGACATAAAACCAGGTGCAAAAATTTCACACTCTAAAGATATTGGAATCATAGAGTCTGTTCAATTCTCATTGTGGAATTATGTTAGAAATTAAGTTACTTCTTGAAGCTTCAGTTTTGTCATCTTTACAATGGGAATTAGTTATTCCTACTATAGGAAAAAGATTCAAATGCTTCTTGTAAAAGTAGAATAAGGTTGATATCAAAACTGGGTAAATACAATTGCCCACACTTTCAGTAAAAAATTCTTACTATTTTTACATATGAATATTCAGATGAATAAAATATTAAATCTATAGCACATCAGAAGTATAAAATACAATGAACATATCCATTTAGTAAAGTAAATGTGATACAAGCCAGAAAAAATAAGACAAAAAATGAGTTGGACTCTTTTATCCAAAAATAAAATCTTTTTAAATTAAAATAATTAAAAATAATTTAGTGCTGACTTAGGAAAACAGATAATTTGAACAGAATTATAATGAGTATTGGGCTTCTCTGGTGGCTCAGAGGGTAAAGTGTCTGCCTACAATGCAGGAGACCCAGGTTCAATCCCTGGGTCAGGAAGATCCCTTGGAGAAGGAAATGGCAAGCCACTCTAGTATACTTGCCTGGGAAATCCCATGGACAGAGGAGCTTGGTGGGCTACAGTCCATGGGGTAACAAAGAATTAGACACAACTGAGCGACTTCACTTTCTTTCTTTTCTTACAATGTGTGTTAGAGTATGAATAGTCTATAAATTATACAAAATGGACATAGGAGGAACTTATAATACTAAAAAGATGATTTTTAAATAAGTCAGTGAGACAACAACTGAAAAAATTATGTGTGAACACTTGTCCGGCTATCAATGGAGATAGAATTAAAACACCACTTGGATATAAGCCTCATTCCTAATATGGAAACATCTAAAAGCTTTTTCAAATAAATCAGAGATGCAAACTTAAAAACAAATATACAAAAGCTTGATTGAAATCTTTTGTCATTTTGGTAAGGGGAAATCTTTTATCATTTAAACGGATGCCATGAAACGTGTTTAAAGAAGTACTAGGGAGTGTGGGGAGGAGGCGGGAAATGCCTGAGAAGTATATATAACAAGTTTGAGAAACATTTTTAATGCAAATGACAGAAAAGGGCCTGAGGTTTTAATGCATAAAGAGCTTTCATAAATCAAGAAAACAAAGAATAACTCAATATATTTTTCAAAAAGTATACAGAGGTATTTCACAGAAAGAAATGCAATTGGTCACTGATTAAGAAACTTATTCAGCATCAAAAAATTTAAAAACTGAGGTGCATTTTCTATTCACTTGCTATAGATTTTAAAGGTTTAATGATATTCCATGTTGGCTATATTGTGAGTCATAAACCATAGGAGGAGGAAGACCTGTCAGAAATTTCTTTTTGCATGTTGCTGGAAATATAAATTAGCACAGCATTTTAGAATAATCCAGCCTTGTTATGACATGATTTCTTTCTCATTATGATTCCTACTCATCTTGGGTGAAAGTTAGAAGATTTAGACTATGCTAAGACATGTTAAGTATTGAAAACTAGAGTGTGGACTTTCAAATTAGTTGTTTTGAAACGTCCACTGTAGGACTGCAAGTGTACTGGGGGATAAACTAAGGGTATTACTTTAGGTAGCACTCCAGACCAGGGGCCACTGCTCCTGTTGAGACACCCTCTTCCCAAACTGCTCTGCGGAGCTGCCTGTTACCCCCTTTTCCCTGCTCTGACTAATCTGTGCTGTGTGCCAACTGCACAGTAAACCGAGCGAGCTGTACGTGGAGCATGAACTACTGTTTCATATATCTCCAACCTCATGATTCTTAACCTGCCCTTCCTCCTGGGCCCTGAGACAAACAGGCCCTATTTAGAAACATTAAAATATGGATGTTCTTCATCCAGCAACTCTACTTCCAGCCGTTTACTCTCTCAGTATTGGAAGAGCACACAGGAAACCATTGCGGTTCTGATGAGTTGGTTTGGGGATGGGGGCGAGGGCGAGGGGGGTGGTTTCCGATGTACTCTTCAATTTACCTTGCAAACTTAGAATTTTCTGTATAATTTGATTGTGTGTGTTTATGTACAAAAAGTAGATATTCTATTTTTTTTAATGGCTAATGAAGACAACAGCATTTACTTTAAAGAGATGTGAAAATTAGTGATCCCAGACACTAACAGGACATGCATGTATGTTGGAATGTAATATGCCCCGATCATTTCTGGGCATGTAGTAAATGGCAACCCACTCCAGTATTCTTGCCTGGAGAATCCCAGGGACAGAGAAGCCTGGTGGGCTGCTGTTTATGGGGTCACACAGAGTCGGACAAGACTGAAGCAACTTAGCAGCAGCAGTAAATGTTTAAAAAAAAGATGGCTTTTATTAATATATAATTTTGTGGAAAAGAAACATTCCAGCTCTTTTGCCACATTCTGCCTTCTGATCATCTTTCTTAGGTAACCATAAAATATCCTCATATCCTTGTCTAAACAATGCAGCGCCATTAAACCTGGAAAATGAATGGAATTATGGAACAGAGCATACCAGCACTAGAGCAGTCTTAGAAAATGTGTGGTTCGATTCGTTTGTCCTATTTAAAGATAGATAGATAAGGTGACTAACACGATTCCCAGGGAGGGGAAGAAACTTGAAGGATCCAGCTTTTGAAGGCTTGGTAGAACCAGAACGTGAACCAGTGAAATCTCCTGTTAGTGTCTGTGGGAAATGATTAAGGGTTTTGAAGAATATTCTGGAAAATGGAAGACTTATTTATGGGGAAGCAGAGACAAATAAAAAGAATTGCAGACCCACTACAATTACTATGCATTAGTTCTGAAATGATCATCATCACCAGGTAAGAAGAATTCAGCCTTGGGAGCCCAAAGAAAGTGCTCATTGTAAAATGGAAGCAAAGATGATGGGAACAGACATCTCTTCTTCTGCTTCTCTTCCTTAGAATCCACACAATAAAGGGCAAAAAGCACTGCAATAAGAATCTGGAATCCCAGGAACTGTCTCTTTCTCTACTCCTAATTAGCTTTAGAATTTTCTTAGCCGGAGAAAGGGTAGACATTCTAATTTCACAGTCCTGTTTTGAGGGTCAGATAAAAAAAAAAAATAGCTTGTTCAAGTGCTTTACAAAATTCAAGGATTATTCAAATATAAGATACAGTTGACCCTTGAACAAAGAGGCAGTGATTAGGTGCACTGCCCTACCACACAGCTGAAAATTCACATATAACTTACAGTCGGCCCTCCACATCCTGGATTCTTTCATATCTGTGGATTCAACCCAATTGCAGATGATGTAGTACTATTATTGTTCAGTTGCTCAGTCATGTCCGCATCTTTGTAACCCCATGGACTGCAGCACACCAGCCTTCCCTGTCCTTCACCATCTCCTGGAGTTTGCTCAAATTCATGTCCATTGAGTCAATGATGCCATCCAACCATCTCATCCTCTGTTGCCCCCTTCTCCTTCTGCCTTCAATCCTCCCCAGCATCAGGGTCTTTCCCAATGAGTCAGCTCTTTGCATCAGATGGCCAAACTATTTCAGCTTCAGCATCAGTCCCTCCAATGAATATTTAGGGTTGATTTCTTTTAGGATGGACTGGCACTGTAGTGCATATTTACTGAAAACATCCATGCAGTTCAAACTCATGTTGTTCAGGGGTCAACTGTACTATCATTGGTTAGCTTTCTTCTCCAGTTATGTGTTGCCTTTACTAAAGGCTCAGAGAGATGCATTACAAGTGCTTTCATAGAAAGTGGATACGGATAACACACAAACCAAGAGAAGATCATTGCCTATGGTGTGGAGGATAACACCCAAAAAGCAATAGTCTGGAGAGTGAGCCCTGAAAAGGCTCCAGTGTTGCAGATCAACCTCAGTGCTCTTAACTGGTTGACCAAGAGGCTTCCCAGATTTGAACACCCTATGGTCCTCAGTTCTCAGTTGCTGGTGTCCAAGAAGAGTTTGCAGAGATGCTCCTCAGCATACAACACAGACATACAAATTTAAGACTCTCCTGAAGCCCCAGAACCAAATTTGAGTGTTAGAATAAAAAACCTTACCACATTGAACACAACAGCAACTTGCACAAGTCTCTGGTTGCACTTGAGGCAACCACCTACATTCACTGGCCTGGAATAAAAGATGTAGCTTGGGTTTCACTCATTTACTGTGTATTTATTCTATTTCATAGTATATCTGATCTGTGCTTACTACATATATCATTGAGATGGATCATACAAGTAGCTTCCTAATTAAGACAGCATGGTAGACAGTTCCAAGACTTTGCTTGTTTGAAAAATGTCTATTTCTGCTCACTTGAGGATCAGGGAATATAGAAACTTAGATCTTCTGACCTGAATTGTTATAATGGGTAAGCTCCATCTGGTTCTAATTGCTAACCCTTTGTGGACAATCGCTTTCGCTGAGTTTTTGTATTTGCACTTGTTTTTCATCTCTTGAAAACTTTAGGATTTTAGCATAAATTTTCATACTCTGAAATTACACTATGATGTGACTTGTTACGTATTTTCATATAATTTTGCTGAGTACTTAGTGAGCTCTTTAACTATGGGAACTGAGGTCCCTCAGTCCCAGAACTTTTAATTATTTCTGATAATTTGTTCCCTTTAGTTTTCCTCTTATCTCTGTCTGAATCTTGTTAGCCAGGTGGCGAGCCTGTTTGAATGATGCTACTTTTCTTACTATTTCTTTCCTTTTAAGAAACTTGGTTAGTGTCATTGTTAGTGCTCTGCTTCCTAAGAGATTCCTCAAATTTATCTCATACTTTGATTGATGTTTTTTCATTCTTACCATTCTTAATTTTCAAAACCTTTTCTCCCTCTGAAAGAATTGTCTTAATGGCATCTTGTTTAGAGTCATATGTGATGGATCTTCCAGCTCTTTGAGACTGCTAATAAAACTGTTTCTCTATGTGATTGCTTATGTTTTGTGTGTTTGCCATCTGTCATGTGATGTTGGATTTGCAAGAAACATGACTGATGACTTTTCACTAGCCTTTCATATGAAAGAGTGGGTCACTCAGAAACTAAAGGATTAGATCTTTCATTGTTTTCTCTTATATTAATCAGATCCAAGAACATTTCAACCTCTGCATGAAGGCAGTTACCCTAGCTACAGTGAGGAAGCCTCAGGAGGGAAGGAATTTGGGGATTTCAAGTTTCCTAATAATTCTTCTACATTATCTGGTATTTATCAATGTGCTATCCCTACCCTCAGTGTGATGTGTTCCCAGCTGTCTAAGTACCCACTCTCCTGGGGATAAACCTCCACCCTTGTACCTAGAGTTGAGGAGGGAAGTCTTCCAGATGGGAAGGGTAATGACGTGGAGTCTAAACTGCTTCTTCAGGCTCTCAGTCAATCCTCTTATTTTCAATCTCACTTTCAGGGCTACCTGATGGTTCTAATTGCTGTGTCTTTTAAGAATTCCAGTACAAACCAAATTGTTGCTCCCCTTCTCCCATTGCTGGCTTACATCAATCCGTTACCACGTGTCCATAGATTACTCTGTTCTTGCTATTTTAAAGCTTTTGTTGTTCATCTCTATTTGTTTTTCAGGATTGCAATTGTTCTAATTTATCATTTGTTTTTTAATAAGATTCAAAGAAGTCATAAAGATGTGTCTTCATGTTTGATCATCCTTACATTTGAGCATACTGAACTAGAACTAGACAGAGGTGAGCACACTAAAAGGGTGAGGGGAGATCAGACCTCTAGTGATTCATGATACCCTAAGCACCTTATAGAACACCCATTAGGCAGTCACTTTCTCTTTTAAATACCACAGTGTGCTACACAGCAGTCTATTTCATCATGCCCATGCAAACACAGCCGAATCCTAGATTTAAAGTATCAGAGTCTTAAAGGAGATCATATTCAAATGAAGGTCATAAATACTGATTGTTGAGTTTTCCAGACCCTCAGAGAGGAAGTTAAAGAAAATATTGCCTCTGAGTCAATAAACATTTAAAGATACTGTTAAAATGACTAAGTTCAAAATGCTATAAGAGATTACATCAAGATGTAAATAATTTCTCCCTAATGGCTGGCCAGTGGGCTTCAGATAGTCTACTTTGGGTTTTAAATTAAGGGACAACAAAAAAATGTAAGAAATGCACCTAGATATTTGAAAATGGGTCTTTCACAATTTTTACCTTCTCACCTTTAACAAAAACAACAGGCAGCATTGGAACTTTGCATTTTTGTGAAGGAACTGAACTTTCTCTCTTATTCACACTGAGATTGAAATATCAGAAGCATAAGGCTGGGCAAAAAAAAAAAAAATTCTCATGGGAGACCCCAAATTTATGAATGATCGCATCCAATATGGCGCTCTCTGGGTCCTTAGGGACATTTCCATAAATTAAATTAAAACCATTGACTTCAGGAAAGGTAATTTAAGTAAACAACAACATTAAACAGCCTTGACAGACACAGGGGAATTATCAGGCTGTTGTTGATTTCTCCCTAGCTTTTCCCTGTCAAAAGCTTGGCATGCACCTTCTACATTAGTAAGAGATGAGAAAACATGGTGTGTACAAACAGTCTCTGATCTTATTAAAAATTACAGTGGTATTCTTTATTTTGCCAAGGAGGCAGGCTCTAAATCCTCAGGCTGTCCAAGGACCTAAGAACAGCTCCGACGAAATGATGTCCATACACAACCCGCCTTTCAGCTCCCACTCACACGTTGTCACATGAATGATGACACCTCCTCCAGCACCGCATCCAGAACTCCAACAAACAACACCTGTCAACCCAAGTAGCTCTTAAAAGGGCCCCTACAGCCTCTGGTGACCCATTGTCAAGGCCGGAAGGAACAGGGCCTCATCCTGTCAGGCTCCAGAACACTGTTCTACAAAACACGCTTCTTTCTCTTGCTGTGTGATCTCTCAACAACCATGGGAGGGAGTTGTGAGGAGAAATCTATTTTGACATGACAGTGCTAATTGTCCCCAGAGTAAAATATTTTTATTATGACAGCTAATTTGAGTAACTGCTGAATGTGTCCTAGAATAAACAGTTAAAAAAATGTTATTAGAATGGATGTTTTTATCCTATTTTTCCTTATGGACAAAATCATATGTAAAGGCAACATCTTAAACTCCTCCAAAAGTCAACATTCTCTCTCAATGAAAGAACTGTTTCACAGATAAAGAGCTCAGAAATGCTCACAAGGCTACCCAAAATCCACCCCCCACCACCCAGTTTTCTGTCTCAAACACACAGTATAAGTAACATCAGCAGCAACATTTATGAAAATAGTGAATACTACAAATGCTTACTGTAACAGGAGTAATTATTTCTGGTATACAGAGCAATGAGATTCAAGAATGTCTATAGCTAACATTTTCCCTTTTAGCTTTTTTGAGGTATAGCTGACAACTAAAAATTAAATATTTCTAAGGTATATAACTTGACACACTATGATTATATGTATCCTTTGTGTAATCACCACAATCAAGCGGATGGGTATAAACATATCCATCACCTCTGATAGTCATCACCTTTTTCAGAGTGTGGTGAGAACATTTAAAACAGACCTTCTTAGCAAATTTCAAGTACACAATACAATATTATTAACTATAGTCACAGTGTTATACATTAGATCTCCAGAACTTACCCACTTTGTGTAACTAAAACTTTGCACCCTTTGTATCCCAATTTCTCCACCCCCTCCGCCCCGGCATCCAACTTTCTCCTCTCTACTTCTGTGAGTCTAGTTTAGATTCCACACATAAATGAGACCATAAAAACCTATGGGCAGCACAGTGGTAAGGAATCTGCCTGCCAGTTCAAGAGATGCAGTTTCCATCTCTGGGTCGGGAAGATCCCCTGGAGGAGGATATGGCAACCCACTCCAGTATTCTTGCCTGGGAAATCTCATAGACAGAGGAACCTGGTGGGCTACAGTCCATGGGGTTGCAGAGAGTCAGACATGACCAAGCATTCACACTCACATATAAGTGAGATCATACCAATGTCTTTCTGTGTCTGACTTATTTCACCTAGACTAATGCCTTCCAAGTTCATCTGTATCATCAAAAACACAGGATTTCCTTCCTTTTAAGACTGAACAGTATTCCGTGTGTGTGTGTGTGTGTGTGTGTGTATGTGTGTGTGTAGTATTCTATACAGGATAGTATTCTGATAACAGGGTTCTAACAGGTGTAAGGTGATATCTCATTTTAGTTTTGATTTGCAGTTCCCTAAGTTCACCACTGTTTAAAATATCTATGAGTCATTTGCATGTCTTCTTTTGCAAAATGTCTACTATTCAGGTCCTTCACTCATGTTATAGTTGGGTTATTTGGTTTCTTGCTGTTCAGTTGCATGACTTCCTCATATATTTCAGATATTAACCACTTATCAGATAAATGACTTGCAAATATTTTCACCCATTTCATAGCTTGTGTTTTCACTCTGTTGATGCTTTTCTTTGCTGTGCAGATACTTTTTTGTTTAAGGAAATTCCATTTGTTTACTTTTTGCTTTTGTTGCCTATAGTTTTGGTGTCATATTCCCAAAATAGCATTGCTCATATCAGTGCCAAGAAAGGTACTCTTCTCTTTCATTAACATACCTCATCTATTATTTCCTTACATTTCCACTCCATTTCTCAAGTAATTTTCCTGACTCTATTTTATATCATATATTTACAAATAATTTTATTATGTCAGATATTTCATATATGATATTGTGCAAAAACAATGTTTCAGTTCACTTCAGTCACACAGTTGTGTCAGACTCTTTGTAACCCCATGAACCGCAGCATGCCAGGCCTCCTTGTCTATCACCAACTCCCGGAGCTTACTCAAACTCATGTCCATTGAGTTGATGATGTGAGCCAACCATCTCATCCTCTGTCATCCCCTTCTCTTCCCACCTTCAATCTTTCCCAGCCTCAGAGTTTTTTTCAATGAGCCAGTTCTTTGCATCAGATGGCCAAAATATTGGAGTTTCAGCTTTAGCGTCAGTCCTTCCAATGATCATCCAGGACTGATCTCCTTTAGGATGGACTGGTTGGATCTCCTTGCAGTCCAAGGGACTCTCAAGAGTCTTCTCCAACACCACAGTTCTTTGAAAGCCAAGCACAAAAATATCTATATGGAATAGCACTAAGTTATTTAAAAATCACAGTAAAATATAAAAAGTAACCATCTTCCTTTAGGAGTCACACAGATTTTAAAACATGAAAGAATAAATATCTTGAGACAAGTGAAAATGGAAATATAAGATAATAAAACTTGTGGAATGCAGCAAAAGTAGTTAAGAGGGGAGTTCATAGTGATTAAATGCCTACATTAAGAAAGAAGAAAAAAAAAAGAAGATTAAATCAGTAATCATAAACCTCCCAATGAATAAAATTCCAGGACCAGGTGACTCCAGCAATTAATTCTTTAAACATTTGGTAGAATTCACATCAATCTTTCTCAAACTCTCCAAAAAATATGAGAGATGGAAAAACTCCCCAAGTCATTTTATGAAGCCAACATTTCCCTGAAACCAGAACCAGACAAAGATAATTCAAGAAAATTTTAGGCAAATATCTCTAATGAACATAGATATAAAAATCCTCAACAAAATATTAGTAAACTGAATTTCAACATTGCATTAAAAGGACCATATACCATGATCAAGTGAGATTTATTTCAGGGATGCATGATAGGCTTAGCATCTTCAAGTCAATGTGATACATCACATTTTAAAAAGAGCATAAAAATAACATAATCATCTCAATGGATACAGAAAAAGCATCTGATGAAATTTAACATCCATTCACAATAAAAACTCTCAAAGCGGGTATATAGGAAACATACCTCAATGTAATAATGTCATATATGACAAGCCCATAGCTTAAGTAATATTCAGTGGTGAAAAACTGAAAGCTTTTAAGTTCAGGAACAAGACAAAGATGCCTGCTCTCACCTCTTTTATTCAATACACTACGAAAGGAAATAAAATTGTCATTATTTGCACATACATGTACCTGTACACCGAAATTTTTAAGGCACTGATGAAAGAGAAGAAAGCGGGAAGATTATCTATACTCACAGATTGGAAGAATATTGTTACAACATCCATTCCACCAAAAGTAATCTAGACTCAATGAAATCTCTATCAAAATTCTTACAGCATTTTTCACAGAGTTATTGCAGTAACTATTTTGCAATATATGTATCTACCAAATCATTGTGTTTTACACCTATGACTAGTAGAATGTTACACCAATTATATCTCATTTAAAAAATGAATAAAAATGGCTGAATGAAATAATTAGGAATGAGCAAATATTTCAATAGTTCTGGGAAACTGTCTTAAAATCTAACCATTTTACCTGATGCCTTAAAAGATGACAGACAATCATCCTTTAAGGATAAGAAAATTAAGTTGGAGTTAAAAGAAACCTATATGCTCCTAATCTTGCAAGAAAAATAAATCTGAGAAAATTTGACTTAAGCATGGAATTCAGTCTTGGTAGAACAAGAATTGGCTCTAGTTCTTGTTTTTTATACTACACATCACCTAGAGCCAGATATCCTGGAATGTGAAGTCAAGTGGGCCTTAGGAAGCATCACTACAAACAAAGCTAGTGGAGGTGATGGAATTCCAGTTGAGCTATTTCGAATCCTAAAAGATGATGCTGTGAAAGTGCTGCACTCAATATGCCAGCACATTTGGAAAACTCAGCAGTGGTCACAGGACTGGAAAAAGTCAGTTTTCATTCCAATCCCAAAGAAAGGCAATGCCAAAGAATGCTCAAACTACCGCACAATTGCACTCATCTCACACGCTAGTAAAGTAATGCTCAAAATTTTCCAAGCCAGGCTTCAGCAATACATGAACTGTGAGCTTCCAGATGTTCAAGCTGGATTTAGAAAAGACAGAAGAACCAGAGATCAAAATGTCAACATCCACTGGATCATTTGAAAAGCAAGAGAATATCAGAAAAACATCTATTTCCACTTTACTGACTATGCCAAAGCCTTTGACTGTGTGGATCACAACGAACTGGAAAATTCTGAAAGAGATGGGAATACCAGACCACCTGACCTGCCTCTTGAGAAACCAGTATGCAGGTCAGGAAGCAACAGTTAGAACTGGACATGGAACAACAGACTGGTTTCAAATAGGAAATGGAGTACGTCAAGGCTGTGTATTGTCACCCTGCTTATTTAAAATATATGCAGAGTACATCATGAGAAATGCTGGGCTGGATGAAGAACAAGCTGGAATCAAGATTTCTGGGAGAAATATCAATAACCTCAGATATGCAGATGACAGTGGCTTTATGGCAGAAAGAGAAGAAGAACTAAAGAGCCTCTTGATGAAAGTGAAAGAGGAGAGTGAAAAAGTTGGCTTAAAGCTCAACATTCAGAAAACAAAGATCATGGCATCTGGTCCCAGCACTTCACGGCAAATAGATGGGAAAACAGTAGCTGACTTTATTTTCTTGAGCTCCAAAATCACTGCAGATGGTGATTGCAGCCATGAAATTAAAAGATGTTTACTCCTTGGAAGGAAAGTTATTACCAATCTAGACAGCATATTAAAACAGAGACATTACTTTGCCAACAAATGTCTGTCTAGTCAAGGCTATGGTTTTTCAAGTAGTCATGTATGGATGTGAGAGTTGGACTATAAAGAAAGCTGAGCACAAAAGAATTGATGCTTTTGAACTATGGTGTTGGAGAAGACTCTCGAGAGTCCCTTGGACTGCAAGGAGATCCAACCAGTCCATCCTAAAGGAGATCAGTCCTGAGTGCTCATTGGAAGTTAAGCTGAAGCTCCAATACTTTGGACACCTGATGCAAAGAGTTGACTCATTTGAAAAGACCCTGATGTTGGGAAAGATTGAAAGCAGGAGAAGGGGATGACAGATGATGAGACAATTGGATGGCATCACCAACTCGATGGACATGAGTCTGGGTAGGCTCCAGGAGTTGGTGATGGACAGGGAGGCCTGGCATGCTGTGGTTCATGAGGTCGCAAAGAGTCGGACATGACTGAGCGACTGAACTGAACTGAACACTGTCTCATAGAGATCTTAACATATCATCTCAGTCTACACAAAGGAAGATCTGATTTTTGGTAGCTTTTACTACCTCTCTTAAAGGGAACTTTGAGAGAATTTCTGAGAAGGGAGATTTCCTAGCTCTATCAAAAGTCATTTTTTCCATTAAATAAGGCCTACTTATTGACACCTCTGAATAATACTACAAAAACTCCCAGTAGAGCTGGGTAATTTCTCCGCTTGGATCTGCAGTTCGGGGAGATCAGAAAACTGGGTAGGGGGGTCTATGTTGATCTCAGATAATTCAAGAGGGTTTGTAACAGTTTTAAGCATCCATACATACCTGCTTTCAAAAATAAGAAAGTAAGAAGTAACAAGGATGAGATTGGAGGGGGTGGTAAGGAAGTTTTCCTTTTATTTTTTCTAGGGAGGGCGATCTTTTACAGGACCTTCCAGCAACTTCTTTTTGTGTCACTTGCCGTAGCTTAGTTGTATGTCCACTAATCGGAGAAGGCAATGACACCCCACTCCAGTACTCTTGCCTGGAAAATCCCATGGACAGAGGAGCCTGGCAGGCTGCAGTCCATGGGGTCTCGAAGAGATGGACACGACTGAGCGACTTCACTTTCACTTTTCACTTTCATGCATTGGAGAAGGAAATGGCAACCCACTCCAGTGTTCTTGCCTGGAGAATCCCAGGGACAGGGGAGCCTGGTGGGCTGCCATCTATGGGGTCGCATAGAGTCGGACATGACTGAAGTGACTTAGCATAGCATAGCATGTCCACTAGTAAGTGTGGTGGGAAGGGCATTCCTTCCAAGATCACATTGTCAGAGGATGGAACTCCTAGAATGTGAGAGTAAAGACTTCTAGAAATTCCCTCCTCAATGAGACCCATGGAGCCACTGTCTGTTATTTGTCATCAAGAAACATCCCTATATGAGTAAGGTATAGGATGAGAGGGGTGGAGTTGCTCATGAAGTCTCAAGGCTGAGTGAGCAGAGTCCATCAGGATAATCTCTTTGATTGTGTGTCATCCTTTAAGGCATCAGGTAAAATGTAACTTAGATTGACATGATGCTGGTCTGAGATCCATAAACAACTTGAGTTGTTTTCAAATAAAAGATTTTTTAAAAACTGAGTTTATCATGTAGAAGACCTAATTTTATTCATTGTTTAACTGCAACAGAAAATCCAAAATAACAGTAGCTTAAACAAGTAGAAATATCTTTCCCTGTCACATAAATGTTGGCAGTTCAGAGCTGAGTTGACCCCACCACAGTTACCAACCTGGTCTTCACATACAATATAGTAAGGAGGAGGGGGGGAAATATCTTTCTGCCAAAGGACTCTTCTCAGAAGTCCCTAAAGGAGTCATTCACCTCTGCCATTTAATTTCACTGACCACAACTTAGGTACCTGGCTGACACACAGCTCCCAAGGGAGCCTGGAAACAGAGGTTTTATTCCAAGATTCTGCATATGCCCACTACCACATGAGGTGTTTCCTTCTAACAATATATGATATTATGTGATAGTTCTTGATAAGGGTTGTTGATTGATAATGTGACTTCCTTCTCTTCTTAACTGTTCATGCAACCTCTGTACTAACAATAAGATGACATGAGAGGAAGTTCATGAATCTCTGCTACTATCAGCCCCAGAGCTCTTCTTCATACAGAACTAACTCCCAGAAATGAATACATGTGTCCATTTTCTTCTATGACTTCTGCTCTTTGATTTCCTTACGATGCCTCTTCATCTTGACACATGTCCTTTCACTTTGTATCTACAGATGATTAAAGCAGATGGGTAATTCATCAAAACTTCCCAGATGTTAACAGTACTTTAAGCTCTGAGTTCACAGTGTAACTTTTCATACTCAGAAGTCTGGCTCTTTTCATCAAAAGCCCCTCCGGGTGTCTGTTATCTTTATAGCACATTTAAGGAATCTGTTCTGATGCACTGAAGCTAAGCATTGATGCCTTTGTTCTTTTTTCACACATCCTTGCTCTTAAGCCATGAAAGGTCTCCAGAGCTGCAAGTGCACTAACGGGGGTTGAGATGATGAAACACATTGGTTAAGATTTAACATATATTATCTGTCTCTCACAGCAAACTATGGAATCTAGAGTTTCTTAAAGTTAAGAAAGAACTCTGTGAGAATGGATTAGAGCACACTATGTTTAAATCCTGATTCACCATTCCTTTTCTGTGCAACACTAGCATAATTCAGGCAAAACTTTTTGGTGTGTGTTTTGTACATTTTGGATTTGCCTCAAAGCAGTGTGTGTGTGTGTTGGCGGAGGGGGGGAGTTAATAGGTTTTTGACTTGGGTACAGAGTGCAGTACCTGTAGTGCAGGTACAGAACAACTAACTATTAACAACCAACTAACTAACTTCCCTTTCTGGTGTAGTTCTGGTATACAGAATTCTCACTCAAGTCGTGGCAAAACTACCTCTGTTACCAGTACAGCTCCTTGCTCCCAATCAGGAAACAAGTGTTTTGGCCTGGGAAGAAAAGAGTGGGAAAGACGGGGAGGGCTGAGGACCAGCTGAACGGAAGATGTTTATCTCCATCGGGAAGCAGAGTAGGTAGCATCTTGACACTGTTTCACATTCTTTCTGACACAAAGTAGGGGGATCTGGAATCTTTCTGACCAGTCTTTGTCTCCGTTTTCTGTGATTTTTCCCCTGCTGCAGTTCAAAGAATTGAACTAAAACCTCTTCCTGGAAAGGAAACTTCCTTAATTTTGGCAGATCCGAACACAGATAGCTACTCAACATTGAGATCAGGGAATTGACATGATCAAAACAGAATTTTATGAAGATTCATCTCTCCCAGGTAAGAAGAAGCCAGAAGTGTTAACATTCCTATTAAAACATGAGATTTTAAAATGGATCTGTGTCAGTAAGTCATCTTTCATAGGTAGTACAACTTGAGTGCATTTAAAACACATCCTTCAAAGATTTATCGAGGTGATTTAAAGGGTCTGTCTCCTGGGTGGAGTTTTTTTTCATTTCTTTAATGACACTGGTCTTCCTAATGGATTCTGGAGTGTACTTGCGTAGGCGACTTCTGATCCCACATTTCCAGCTGCCTGCTGGCACTGTCGGCACCCTACCCTCAACCTCTATAAAACTAACCTTGTCATCTCACGGAGAGCAGTCTTTTGCCCTCTCAGTGGCTGTGAATAGTCATCCAGTCACCTCAAAGTGATCGTTGGTTCTACTTTCCCGGTTGCTCACACCCCAGTCCCTCTTGCTTCCGAAACATCTATCCCTGCATCTCCATTCCCTGCTCTAATTCGGTCTTCCATGTTGTCAGAAATGCTGCCACCTCTTCCCCCTTCTAACTGGTTGTGTTCATCACTGATAGGTCTTCTTGTACAACCTTGAAAATGTCATTCTTATTTCGAAACTCTTCCCTTACAAAGTATATAAGATGAGAGGACTGCTTGATCTTTGTATCTGGATATATATGTGTGTCTTAACAGTAAGTTATTTTATTAAAAAATGGAATCATTTATAAAATGGATTTTTTTTAAAAAATGAGAGGACTCCTAATGAAGCCCAGGGTGAAGAAGCATAAACTCTTCCCAATTAGATTTCCACTGGGGGCCTCCACCCCTCCACAAACCTTTTAGGGAAAACCTGAGTCATGTCTAAGGACTGTATTTTGAAAAAACACTGTTTTTAACTTTTTGAAGGTTTCCCATTCTATGATTAATGCATATAATCTCTAAAATACAAGAATCTTCATAATTCTATACTTTCGAGACATAAATACAAAGGCCCCAGTGCTGAACTTCCTAATATGCTGAAATCTCTCTTCGTTCATTTAACTCCACAGACTAGTTAGGATTTATTAACGTCGTGGCAGTTTTCACCTTCTGTCTTGGGAGAAACTGAGAAGTTCCTTGAAGCCAGGAACTCTGCTCATCCATTTGGTAGAAAAAGAACTTCAAACCAGTCAGCGATTTATTGAACTGAATCGGATAGAATATCACCTTTGGGCATATCCCACAATGCATCAGAGATCCAAAAGGGCTCATCCCTCTCCACAGCTTGGAAAACAGCTATGAGGTGACTCCACAGCAGAAGCAGATGAGCCCCTCAGTAAGAACGAGACTTTGACCAAAATGCAAAGTTAGAGTCCACAAAACTCCTTCAATTCTGACACCAACTACAAGCTCAGGGGTCCCCAAGATCACAGTGGGATTCAACAGCTTGCCACAAAGACTCATAAAACTCACTGAAAGCTTTACACTTGCAGTTATGGTTTATAACAATGTAAGAGTACAGATATACAGTGTAAGGGTACAGATTACATCAGCCAAAGGGACAGACACATGGGGCAAAGTCCAGGGAAATTCCAAGCAGAAAGCTACCACAGTCATCTCCCAGTTGAGTCATGAGCAGAACTACTTTTTCCAGCAGTGATGAGTGACAACATGCCTGGGCTGACAATAGGCCTGGAGTATTACCAGTCAGGGAAGTTCACCTGAGCCTTGGTAGCCCTCTGGCGTTTTATTGGGGCTCCACTGCAAAGGCTTAGTGACTGCCCAAATTCTTGATTTCAGTTTATAGTCCCTCTGGAAGTCAAGCTAATATTGTATGACCCAAAGTCCCTACTCTAAATCTCATTGTAAGACTGTATTATGATGCCAGTCCTGGAGTTGTATGAAACTTTTAGATTATCTAGTATTAACTAAGGCCTGCAGGCAGACAGACTTTTCAAGGATTTTAGAGTTTATCTTCTGGAAGACCAGGGCAAATGTCTGGGTAAGGTTAAATCCTGTACTACACAAATGGCAACTGGATAACTGGAAAATACAAAAGGAAAAATCCTTCACCCGGAAGCAACCACTTTCACAACTCAGATTCAACTACTTATAGTGGAAGGGGAACCATATGAGCTGAGCATCCTGAGCTGCACCTTCTGCTTGAGAAGATACAAATGTGAGATGATGCACCATGTCTTCCAAAGTGGCCATTTTGTTTCTTCCTTAGTGAATCTAAAAGCTTCTTTCTGGCTTCAATCCCAAGGATGTTGGTTAGGATGACAGAAGATTAGAGGGAACTTGGAATAACTGATTCCAGCCCAAATATGATTATTGGGCTGCACCCCACAGGCCTGCAAGCCTTTGTAGCTGCCCAGCCTTGAGAAGGAAGAAAGAGCTCAGACCTTTTTGGAATGCCCCTTACTGCTAACCCACCCATAACCTGCCAGCAATCAGAACTAACTTGTTCTCCTGCATGCACCCCCCACCCCCCCTTTTTTAAATCCCTGTCATCTAGAAAGTAAGAAAATGAGGGTCACACCATGACTTCCCATCCTCTAAGCAGTAAGGGTAACAACTGGTGCATAGGATGAAGGGTCAGCCTTGGTGGACACAGGGGCCCTTCACACTCTGCTGCAACAACAGAACGATAGACACATACCCAATGCACAAGCCTTCCCCGAGTAAATGCATGTCAGCCTTTGCTGGTACCTCTAACGACAGGAAACATCACTTCCTGGGATAAGCATTGCATAATGGATGCTCTTTAATGACGCTCATGGAATAAAGACAGATAATACACTTTTACTAAATGACATACTCTATGTTATGACCTAATGGCCAGAATTCCTTTGTGGGGAGAATATGATCTCCCTCTCCCCTTGTATTTCTGGACGTAGTGACCTCCCTTAAAGAAACACGTCCGGCCTCTCAGAAGTGGTTTTTTATGGTGTAACTAATTATATTGCAGAAATGGCAGAATTCATTTAAATCTCCCATATCCTTTACTGAAATCTGGCATCTCTTATGGTCTACAATGGATGGCAGTAAGCTTATATTAAAAATTCAGCCCCTGGAAGCTGTGTTGCCAATTCTCCAACTCTTGCCGAGACCAGACAGAAGTTTCCTTCCAGGATACTGGTTTATACTAAGCCAGCCCTCAGTTATCTGAATAAGACACAAATTCCCAAAGAGATTTACCTGGATTAAAGATAAAATGTGACTCCTGGGTACATATGGGTAAAGCATCTGCCTGCAATGCAAGAGACCTGGGTTCAGTCCCTGGATCAGGAAGATCCCCTGGAGAAGGAAATGGCAACCCACTCCAGTATTCNAATTCCCAAAGAGATTTACCTGGATTAAAGATAAAATGTGACTCCTGGGTACATATGGGTAAAGCATCTGCCTGCAATGCAAGAGACCTGGGTTCAGTCCCTGGATCAGGAAGATCCCCTGGAGAAGGAAATGGCAACCCACTCCAGTATTCTTGCCTGGAGAATCGCATGGATGAAGGAGTCTGGTGGGCTATAGTCCATGGGGTCACAAAGGGTCAGACATGACCGAGCAACTTCACTTTCAGGTACATATTCAAAAAACCCCATAAACACTAGTTCCAAAAGATAAATGCACCCCAATGTTCATGGCAGCATTTCTTATGATTGCCAAGATACAGAATCAAACTAAGTGTCCATCAACAGATGAACAAAGCTGTGGTATAAAAAAACAACAGACAATTGCTCAGTCAGTCATAAAAAGAATGAAGTTTTGTCATTTGGAACAACATGGATGGACTTGGAGGGTATCATGCTAAATGAAATAAGACAGAAAGACAAGTACTACATGTTACCACTTACGTGTAGCATCTCAAAATACAACACATTAGTGAATATAACAAAGAAGAAACAGACTCACAGATATAAAGAATAAACTAGTGGCTACCAGTAGAGAAGGGAGAACACAGCAGTAGGGGATTAAGAGTTACAAACTATTCTGTATAAAATAGGCTACAAGCATGTAATATGCAAATATAGAGAATATAGCCAGTATTTTATCATAAGTATAATAGACCAAAACTTTTTATTGTGAATCACTGTATTGCATAATATAAGTGACAGGTATACATCAACTATATTTCAATTTAAAAAACATATAAAATTAAAATTAAAAAGAAAACAGAAAATATATATCTCCTGACTCCTTTCTTAACTGGTTCTGAACCTCAGTGGGGGAGAGCAGGATTGTTACTTTGAGAGCTCTTCCAAGCCCCAGTGTTACTCCACTCCCATGAAACCTTCACCAGATAACAGGACAGGAGATTTTTCTCTAGTAAATACACTACCTTTGGATCAACTGCCTCTGAATCTCTTCCTGCTATCATCGCTCTTGTTTTTTTGCTGCTGATTCTGTGTTTCACTATATTGCCACTCTGAGTTGTCTCTGGTTCCACTCAAATGACCACAGCTCCTTCAATTAGCAGTGCTCAAAATGGGCTGCCTCTTCAAGGCCATCACTTACACAGAATCTCTCCCAAATAGCTCTTCATTTTAACTGGAACAGGCAAATAAACACCAACAGATTTTCACGGCTGTATCTGGCACAACCATCAGAAGACAGATCCAGGATCGTCTTCATTTTTCCAAAGAAATTTGTTTTCTGCTTCCTGTTACCCAAGCCCACTTTCATCAGGTAGCTGACTTAGAAACCAGCCAACAATACATCTCCACATCCCTCCATCGCTGAGGAGGCATTAAAAATTCAACTGTCTCTTCTTAGTGAACAATTATCTCACTCATTGGCTTGATTCACTGATCTCTTAATGACAGCTTTCCTGCTGTTTCCTTTGAATGTTTAAAATATGAAACAACCCCGTCTTGTCAAGCTGAAAACTGCGGCTGAGTTTTTTGTCGCTGTTTCCAATAAATAACTTCAAGGGGTTTCAAATTATCCATCATCTGACAGCTCTCGGGAAGATTTTCTCATCTCCTTCAGGCATAAAAAGCCATTTCTAACCACCACACTGTCCCACTGATTACCCTCAATGATTTTCAAAATCGGTGCCATTCTTCTCAAAGAACCTCTCTCCCCATCAATATTGACAGGCGCTTTAAATGAACACATGCCCAGAAGGAAGGGCTGTATGTGATCATCCTCCCCTGACCAGAGTGAGTTAGTAAAGGGCTATAAAGATGAGAATGGGATACTGACCACATTTATTCAGCACTTAATGAGAAGATGCGCGTGTTAGGGAGAGCAGAATTAGCATGGGGAGACCCAGAATAATTTCTGATGGGAGGAGGCAGAAGAATCTTCACTAAAGGAGCTGGAATCAAGTAACCAAAAGAGGTTCTGTTGGGAAAAACATCAGAGGTTGGTGCTCTATGGACCTGTCCCTGTAGCTTTCTTGCCCCTTTCTTCCCCAGGGAAGGGTGGAAAGGACAACTCACAGAGGGAAGTCAGAAAGGAATGCAGTCTCCGGTGACTTCCTAGCTGGTGGACAAAGACTGAAACAGCAGACAGAACCCTTTTTCTGCTACAAGGTCTCAAAGAATCAAGAAATGAGCTTCACTCACAGAAGTTACAGGACTGGAGACGATGCAGCCTGTTGGCATCTTCACCAGAGGACCAAGCCGAAAGCCCAGAAGCCACCGTCGAAAAGAGCTGGAAGAAAACAGCCAAGGACCATCTCTAAGGCCAGAAATTAGTTCTAACACCAGAATAGGGATTCTGAATATTTTTAAAGTCAACTTATTATCAAGTTGGAAAGTAAGATCAAGATTGGATGAAACTGTTATCATTCAAATTAACCAGAAAAGAGCATACCTCCACATGCATTTCTTTGAAACTCATGCTCTTATCAAAAGTTTATTTTTTAAATATTTCTGTCTTTAACTTTATTTGAAAAAAATTTTAAAGGAAAATCAGGCTATTAGACAAATAAATCAACCTATAAGGTAAGCTCTGGAAAGTGAAAGTGAAAATGAAAGTCAGTCATGTCCAACTCTGCAACCCCATGGACTGNTTCTGTCTTTAACTTTATTTGAAAAAAATTTTAAAGGAAAATCAGGCTATTAGACAAATAAATCAACCTATAAGGTAAGCTCTGGAAAGTGAAAGTGAAAATGAAAGTCAGTCATGTCCAACTCTGCAACCCCATGGACTGTGTAGCCTGCCAGGCTCCTCTGTCCATGGGATTCTCCAGGCAAGAATGCTGGAGTGGGTTGCCATTCCCTTCTCCAGGGGATCTTCCTGACCCAGGGATTGAACCTCGGTCTTCCTCACTGCAGGCAGATCCTTTACCATCTGAGCCATCAGGGAAGACCAAGCTCTGGGGTTCTAAGTAAAAATTAAAAGTGTTTCCTAGACCCCATATGCTCACAAACTAACTGCAGGATAATCTATATCACCTGGAGAAGGAAATGGCAACCCACCCCAGTACTCTTGCCTGGAAAATCCCATGGACAGAGGAGGCTGGTGGGCTGCAATCCATGGGGTCGTGAAGAGTCAGACATGACTGAGCGACTTCACTTTCACTTTTCACTTTTATACATTGGAGAAGGAAATGGCAACCCACTCCAGTGTTCTTGCCTGGATAATTCCAGGGATGGGGGAGCCTGGTGGGCTGCCATCTATGGGGTCGCACAGAGTCAGACACGACTGAAGCAACTTAGCAGCAGCAGCAGCTTTATCATCTACCCTAATGAATGCAGTTGGTAAACTAATGAGATTCTTCCACTTTCCATCATCACTACCTCTAAAAGAAAATTAAAAATAAGAGGGTCCCCTTACAGTATTCTTTATCTCATCATCAGCCTAGTTGTACAAACCAGTGCCCTAATAGTCATCACCCGTCCCCCTGCCAAATCTAATCTCTCACCATGTATATGAATGTGACCTCTTTATAGTGTATTTAACTCTGTCTGTCTGGAGCAGCCACCATTTCCGCCACCCCAGCTCTATAATCTAGAGCACTATCAGGGTGAGAATAGCTTCACTGCTCTGTCCACGTGCACTCTAACCGGCCCTACGGACTGCAACCAGAGCAACCTTTCCAAAATACAAAGCTGATGACGTCACCCCCTCCCTGGGATCTCACCGCAGGCCAAGAACCCCCCTTCCCCTTCATCATGCAGTCCCTTGAAGGGCTGTGCTCTCTGCCGCTGGGCGTTAAAATAAACATGCCTGTCCTTTTGCCTTCACCCATTTCTATTACTAACTCTTACTAACTAATCTTGCTAACTCTTAGCCTTCAGAGGTGAATCAAATATTACATTTTTTTTTTAACTCTGCCTCACAGCTGGTAAAAATTTACATCCATTTACATGATTATTTGAGTAACAGCTTTCTCTCTGACCAGACTATCACGTGCTTAATATATAGCAAGTGTTAAGATCATTGTTGGTTGGATTAGTGAATCAATAAGAAATTAAGATGGGATTGGAAAATGAGAGTCACAAATAAAAGCGCTCAAAGGCAAATCTATAGAAATAGTATTTTGAGTCGAGTCTTGAAAGGTGAGTAGTAGTCTATTAGGAGAAGAAATCACGTAGAATACTTGGGACTGAAGGAGTCGATATAGTTGTTTCTGGTGATCAAGAGGACAGTGCTCTAGAAGTTACTCCATCCCACCCACACTTGGCTGCTTTGGACTTTGAAAATCCTACTTAACCTTTCTGTCCCAGTTTCCTCATTTTTAAGAGGCAGATAAGAATTCCTCCCTACTGGCATGGAATGAAGTGTGATACGTTAATACTTGGCACTGTAACTGCCATATAGCAAATACTCTTTAGATGATAGCTCACTTTATTATTTTTATACTTATCCACATGTCATTACAATTAAAGTTTAATTCAACAAGTGTACCTATATCCAGATGCCATATGCTGTGCTAAGTCAGGCAAAGGAAGGGTGATAAGAGATGAATTCACACAAGTCCCCTTCAAGGAGCTCACTCATCTTCTACTGAAGGTTGCTGCGGTTTGGTATAAACTAAGGGAGAAGCAGGAAAAACACTGAAGGACAAGCTTAACAGACCGATCAAATGATAACAACAAACATCCCACCAGATGCCCAGGAGCACTCACACCCCAGCATAACTACGGCCAGCACTACCATGATCCTCACTGTTTCCAACTTGCAAGCAATTTGGGAAGCAAGTCAGATCCTTCAGGTGCTGTCATCCGTGTGGAGAAAGTGCTCATGTTCAGAGTCTAGTCACTGCCCTGAGCCAGGTATGTCTTTAACAAGCCATTACCATTTTATGTTTTATGTTACATTTGGCAACCTCTAGAACTTAATATCTCCATCTATGTTAAGTCAGTTTGTCCAAGGACACAAAGCCACTAGAGATTGGAATAAATATCCTGAAAGTTGAGATTGCAGGAGAGTCTTCCATACACCCTGGCTAACTTTCTTTATCCAGAGGTCATGGGGACCTTAAAGGGACAATTACCTAAGGATGATCTAAGCAGGGAGGGATGGAGAGGTGGAATTCTGGCATGTTTTCTGAAATATTTATAAGCTTTGAAATGAAGAGTTTTACTAACATGGATAAGTGGATGATGTCAATATCTTTAAGTAGCTATTATCTGTGAGAATCAACTGAATCCATTTAGTCACGGAATTTGAAAATTAAAAGGACCTTAGAGGTCATGTGATTTCACCTCCCACAGCACACAGAAGCCTCTCTTTCACACTAATTTTCAGAGAATTTAGGAGGGTTTAATTTGCCCCAAAACCCTACAGTCTCAAAAGGAGAAGCCCTCCTAGAAATCGTCTAGTCCAAACCCTCAATTGACAGGTGAGGAGTGTAAGGCCCCAGATGTCTCAGGGCATCGACCGTGTATCTCTGGAGGCAGACCCAGAAAACAGACCACTGGATTCTGACTGCACTGCCTCAATATTAGGTCTTTAAAAACAAAGTGTTTTCTTGGGCTCCAAAATCACTGCAGATGGTGAGCACAGCCATGAAATTAAAAGACGCTTGCTCTTTGGAAGAAAAGCTATGACCAACCTAGACAGCATATTAAAAAGCAGAGCCATTACTTTGCCAACAACAGTCCATATAGTCAAAACTATGGTTTTTCCAGTAGTCATGTATGGATGTGAGAGTTGGACCATAAAGAAGGCTAAGCACCGAAGAATTGATGCCTTTGAACTGTGGTGTTGGAGAAGACTCTTGAGAGTCCCTTGGACTGCAAGGACATCAAATCAGTCAATCCCAAAGGAAATCAATCCTGAATATTCATTGGAAGGACTGATGCTGAAGCTGAAGCTCCAATACTTTGGGCACCTGGTGTGAAGAGCCAACTCATTGGAAAAGACCCTGATGCTGGGAAAGTTTGAAGGCACTAGGAGAAAAGAACTAGATTTTTGGATGGCATCACCAACTCAACAGATGTGAGTTTGAGCAAGCTCCAGGAGATGGTGAAGGACAGGGAAAACTGGCATGCTGCAGTCCATGGGGTTGCAAAGTTTCAGACACAATTGAGTGACTAAACAACAAACAAAAATAAATTTAAAAACAAACCAAAAAATTATTTACGGATGATTCTTTTATTATTTTGAGAATCCTGTTTGGGACTATGAGGTTGTAAGAATTAAAAATGCAAGTCCATCCTAAAAAAAGCATTCAAATGCTTTGGTAACCAAATATCCTGCTCCTAACAAAATAGTTTGACAGTTTCAGAGACATGAAAATAATAGGAAAAGTCTACATATAGGCCTCAAGAATACTGACAACACTGGCGTGATTGCAGACAAAATTGTGACTAGGTTAGTCAGGCTGTGGTAAGTGCCATATAAGGAACATTTCCATTGTTGGTTTCGCTGCTTTGGAGTGGGGTAGAGCCAAGTATCAGGGATAAAGTGTAAGAACATGTCTGTGGTGAAGATACAATCTCTCTCATCCTGATAAAGGGGCTATTAATCTGTCCATTCTCTGGTTTTAGAAGCTGAGGCTGAGAAAGTTACTGCAACTTGACCATCATCCCAGATAATTGGCAGAGCCTGCATTTTCCCAGAGTAGTACTCTATAACTTACTGAGCTAGAGCCCAGCCTCTTAGAAAGCCTTTTATAGGGTACACTTGGGAGATGGCTTGCCAGTTGGTGCACTTGGCCAAGAACCCCGTCCGCCAATGCAGAGACAAAAGAGATGCTGGTTCAATGCCTCAGTCGGAGAGATTCCCTGGAGGAGGAAATGGCAACTCACTCCAGTGTTCTTGCCTGGGAAATCCCACTGATAGAGGAACCCGGCAGGTTAAAGTCCATGGGGTTGGAAAGAATTGGACATGACTGAGCCTGTGTGTGTGCACACACATGCACGTGCACACACACCACACACACACATACACTTGGGAGAAAAGGAAATGAAGACCTACATCCTGAATTTCAAAGTACACCTCCCACTTCCCGTCTATCCAGCAGTTCACTGAACTTGGAGTTCTGTCTGCAGGTGGTCATGTCTCTTTCCCACTACTACACGCATTTAGCCAACACTCTCCCCAGCAGTGCTGCTGCTGCTGCTGCAGCTGCTAAGTCACTTCAGTCGTGTCCGATTCTGTGCGACCCCATAGACGGCAGGCCACCAGGCTCCCCTGTCCCTGGGATTCTCCAGGCAAGAACACTGGAGTGGGTTGCCATTTCCTTCTCCAATGCATGAAAGTGAAAAGTGAAAGTGAAGTCGCTCAGTCGTGTCCAACTCTCAGCGACCCCATGGACTGCAGCCTACCAGCCTCCTCTGTCCATGAGATTTTCCAGGTGAGTACCCCAGCACTGTCTGGGCAGAAATCTCTGCAGTAACTCTTAAACAAGCAGGAGTTGTGATGTGTTCAGTTAATCAGTGCCAAGGGACATGTTAGATTGAGCTTTCTAATTTATAATTTCAATCAAAGTTTAGTGACTCCCTGATGACCATAGACAGGATAAAGTCCAAATTGCCTTGTGATATGCTAAGGCTGGCATTCAAAATCTCCCACATCCTGGCTTGCATTTCCTGTTTCATGTTCTGCCTAGTCATACATTTTCCAAGGCTTCTGCTTAAGCTAAATTGGCCCTAATCTGTCTTCCAAGTCTATCCTCCACTACCCCATGACCACTTTTGCTGAGCCCATGTTTCTCTCTTTTCTCATCATTATTCAGATTCTGCACTTCCCTGGTGGCCCAGTGGTACAGAATCCAGCTGCCAGCGCAGGGGATGCAGGTTTGATCCCTGAGTCAGGAAGATCATCTGGAGAGGGAAATGGCAACCCACTTCAGTGTTCTTGCCTGAGAAATCCCATGGACAGGGAGGCTGCCAAGTGCTCCCTGGAGGACTTGGGGTCACAAAGAGTCAGACATGACTTAGTGACTAAACAATAACAGCAACACAGATTCTACCCTCCATGATCTAATTTTAATTTTTACCATTATTTACTTTGGTGTCAAGTCCTATACTATGTACTAAGTGTAACTAGGTATCCAGGGATGCTTTAAGCTTACATCCTAGTTGAAGGTGGGAGAAAGAGAAAGAAGAAACAGGAAAAGTTAATATGCGATAGTCAGCTACAAAAAATGCTATGAAGGGAATCACCTCTGATGGGGAATCACCTACAAAATGTTTGATTTCGGTGGAGTGACTGTTCCCTACAGTGGTGGTCAGAGCCCTCTCTGAAGAGTAGCCATTTGAAATAAGACTTCAGATACCAAGAACCAAATGTCCCAAGAGCATCCTGGTTAGGATAACAGGGTGTGCAAAGCTTCAACTTGTGAAGGACCTGCAACCAGGATAACAGTGGCAGGAAGAGGGGTCAGTTCAGTTCACTTCAGCCACTCAGTCGTGTCCAGCTCTTTCTGACCCCATGGACTGCAGCACGCCAGGCCTCCCTGTCCATCACCAACTCCCGGAGTTTACTCAAACTCATGTCCATTGAGTTGGTGATGCCATCCAACCGTCAAAGGAAATGGTGTAACAAATTTCAACAGGTTTCCAGTTGGCAAAAGTCAACCTTTTTCTGAATTTCTGTTACCATCTGTATCATCCATTAATTTCTTTAGTATAAGAATGCATGCTCAGCTATGTCCAACTCTTTGCAAACCTATGAACTGTAGCCTGCCAGGCTCCTCTGTCCATGGAATTTCCCAGGCAAGAATACGGCAGTGTGCCACCATTTCCTCCTCCAAAGGGTCTTCCCAACCCAGGGATCGAAACTGCATCTCCTGTATTGGTGAGGGAATTCTTTACTACTGAGTATAAAACATCTACAATTATCATTTATTTTTAATCTTGTCTCCCTTTTTACAAGGGGAGTTCCATGAGAGTCTATATGCTAGTTCTCACCAGGAATAAAAGCCCCTAAAATGTACTCAACAAGTGAGTGAAAGACTCTAGTTCCTTAGGGGCAGGACTTTCTATAGTCCAATGTCACAAGACTGAGCGGAGCACACAATAGATACAAAGAGTCTGCTTATTGATTGATTTCCCCCCTTTCCTCTGGGAAAACTGCAGTCACTTGAACCCTAATGGGCGGACTCTGTCTTCTAAATCTTACTCCCTTTCTCACTGCCACATCTCTCTGAAGTCTCCACTGGCAACCCCATCTCAGCTAATTTTTCCTTGCTCTAGTCACCTGGCCTCTGACTGAAAGATGAGTCAGTATCAGTCAAAAAAATGTTTAACAATCCTAAATCCCGTAAGTGTTGTGCTGTGCTCAGTCACGTCAATCGTGTCTGCCTCTGCAACCCTATGGACCATAGCCCACCAGGCTCCTCTGTCCATGGGATTCTCTAGGCAGGCACAGTGGAATGGCTTGCCAGGCCCTCTCCCAGGGGATCTTCCCAACCCAGGGATTGATCCCTTGTCTCTTATGTCTCCTTCATGGATAGATGGGTTCTTTACCACTAGTACCACCTGGGAAGCCCAATTACTTTCTTACTCATTGTTTGTTTGTTTGCTTTTTAATCACCTTATTGACAGCAAAGTTTTTCCTTTTATTTGCTTAGTAGTATACACTGTTCAATACCATGAAAACAGCGTTTGTCACCACAGAAAGTGCCAGTCAATCTAGGACATGTCTAAGAATATATACACATATACACTGTTTATAAGTTGGATAAGCCACATACTTTGCCATAAATCACTCTGTGTGACAGAAAAGATTTTCAGGGTAAACACATATACTCAACAGTATTAGATAATTTTAAAGGACGTGCTATTTAAAACTAACTGTACTGATGACTTCTTACAACTTGGTGCACCACAGGCTTTGATCTGTTTACTAGAATGTTCTGTCTAATAGAGTTCACATGTGGGGCCCTCTGGGCCTAGAACTCAACCCATTTTTACTCCACTCAAAGCAGCTCTTCTACCAATGAACATGCTTGGTTTTCTGATAAAATACTAATTAACATTAAACAAATTCTTACTTTAGAGAATACCTCTCTTCTAGTGTATCCTTTCCTTTTTGAATCACAAATAAATCCTAATCTAGCAAATACCATGAACACAAACTTGCTGAAAAAATGTATATACTTCCTTTCTGTTATACAGCAAATCTCTTATGGTTATTGTTCAGTCACTAAGTCATTTGCAACCCATGGACTTCGCAACCCCGTGAACAGCAGGCCAGGCTTCCCTGTACTTCACTATCTTCAGTTGTTTGCTCAGATTCATGTTCACTGAGTAGGTGATGCCATCCAACCATTTCATCCTCTGTTGCCCTCTTCTCCTCCTGCCCTCAATCTTTCCCAGCATCAGGGAAAATCTCCTATAGTCTATATTGTGAACCATCAGCAATGCTTTCTAATGTATCATCCAAATATTCAGTGATAACTTAGTCTAGTTTGAGATTATTTTATTCGAATCCAATCAGACATTCTTGCCATAACAAGAAGAAAAAGTATGTTGGCATTGGTATGTGGCTTTTTGCCTTTTTTACTCAAGCAAATAGCTTCAAATGAGGCTCCCTGTGTGTGTGCTTAAGTTTGCTAAAGTTTTGGGAAATACCAAGTGGCATATGACTTTAAAGTTTGCTGAACAACAGAAGTATGCCTTTGTTCTTCGTGCTATTTAATTTTCAAAGGCCATGTTAACTGTTACAGCTACATACTCTAATTAACCAACATTTCTCTTTTCTGGTTGCTTCTAATATCTTCAATGATTTTGATGTTCTACAGATTCCCTGTGATATGTATAGATTAATGTCTTTCACTAATTCTGGAACATCAGTGGCATTCTCTCCTTTTGGAGCTCTTATTAATAGATGTTAGACCTTCTTTTATCCATACCTCTTAATATATCCTATTCTTCTTCCTTTCCTATGAGATATAAGATGTAAATTCTTCAGACATGTATTTCAGTTCACCAATCATTCTTAACTGTATTGTAAGTCAATGGATAAATTTAAAAGCAGTTAAATGTCAGTGCTACTTTTTATTTTCATTTCTAAAATCTAATCTGCTTCTTTTAAAAATCATGTTGGTTTTTTCCCCCAACAATATAGCATTCTCGTCCTTTGTTTTTGATGCCCTATTTTGTCTGTTAACTTTCAGCAAGTTTTATAGTTTCTCTGATACCTATTAAATGAAGTGTTTTATTGGGGGAGGGGAGGAAGTAGAGTCCATCTAACACTTGCTTTGACTGACTCTGGCTCATGAGGCATTATTTCCTTATGTGGCTCATATTTCTCAATTATGAGCACGTATTCAGTGCGGATTTGTCTGTGAGAGGACTATGAGGCCTAGACCAAGGTTTCCTCCCTCCAAAGATGTTTTGCATTTTTCCTCCCAGTTACTCAGGTGGCTTTGCAACAGGGGACTTTTAATATTAATATCTTTGTTAAATACATGCATTTGAGAGTTCTGAGATGACACAGGCTATATAAAACTCAAACCTGAATGATAGCATTTTTATACCCCAAACTCTTAACGGATATATATTTTTATCAAGATATATATAAAGGTAGGCAAAATTGCTTGATATCTCCCTTGGGCAGAGAATTTGTTCCCTATCTGCTACCATTTGTAATAAAAGCACCAGTACTCCTTGGAGAAAAGACCAGTTCCAGGGCTGGGGCAAGGTAGGAGTGGGATGAGCCTGGCGCATCTTACTGCAGCGGTTCCCAGCCCTGGAATCTAACGCCTGCTGATGTGAGTTCAGTCTTTCAGTCCAGTCTGACCCTTTGCAAGCCCCCTAGGCTTGGCTGCCCATAGAATTTTCCAGGCAAGAATTCTGGAGTGGGTTGTCATTTCCTACTCTAGAGGATCTTCCCAACCCAGGATCGAGCCCTCAACTTCTGCTTTGGCAGGTGGATTCTTTACCACTAACTCCACCTAGGAAGAAGCCTGATCTGAGGCAGAACTGATGCAGTAATAATAGAAATAAAGTGTACAGTAAATGTAATGTGCTTGAATCATTCTGAAATCATTCCCCACCCCCCAGTCTGTAGGAAAATTGTCTTCAATGAAACCAATTATTGTTGCCAAAAAGGCTAGGGACTTCTGTCTTACTGCACAAGAGAGAAAGTGCTCTGAGAATAAAGGGATAGGTTAAAACAACAACAACAAAAGACATAAGAGCTAGTTTTACGGGCCTGCGCATGCACGTGTGCCAACTCGTCCTGCCCAACTCTTTGCGACCCTATGGACTGTAGCCCACCAGGTTCTTCTGTCCATGAGATTCTCCAGGCAAGAATACTGACGTGGGTTGCCATGGCCTCCTCCAGGGGATCTTCCCGACCCTGGGGTCAGATCCACGTCTTATGTGTCCTGCATTGGCAGGCAAAATCTTCACCACTAGTACCAGCTGGGAGGCCCTTCCTTTAAAGGCCTAATTTAAGGGCCTAAAAAGCGAAAGTGAAAATCACTCAGATGTGTCTGACCCTTTGTGACCCCATGGACTTATACAGTCCATGGAATTCTCCAGGCCAGAATACTGGAGCGGGTAGACGTTACTTTCTCCAGGGGAACCCAGGTCTCCTGCATTGCAGGCGGATTCTTTACCAGCTGAGCTGCCAGGAAAGCCCAGTTAATACTGGCCAAATAAGGGGCTTCCCTGGTGGTTCATCCATAAAGAAATCTGCCTGCAATGCAGGATACCTGGGTTCGATTCCTGGGTTGGGAAGATCCCCTGGAGAAAGAAATGGCAACTGACTCCAGTATTCTTGCCTGGAAGTCCCATGGATAGAGGAGCCTGGCAGGCTACAGTCTAAGGTGTCACAAAAGAGTCAATTGGCCAAACAGAGGACAGTTCGAGCATCAAAATGATAGTAATTGGCTATAATCCACAAAACAAAAACCCATGAGTTCATAAATACATTTTTTCTTATATAGAATGTTACAACTTTTTTGATGTATAATTTGGTAGAATATATCAAAATAAAACATGCAGATATTCTTTGAAAAAAAAAAAAAAAAGAAAAGAACACCAGAAAAAAAAAAAAAAAAAAAAAAAAGAATGTCAACTGATAAACATAATAATAAGCAAAGCAAGTAATAAGCAAAGTAATAAACGTTAAGAGTCAACGAATGCTACGGGAAGTTGCTGAAATTATGGACCAGGTATTCACTTCATCTCAAAGTGTCTGTCCAAAAATTATACTGAAACACAAAGTACAAATACTTAAGTACAAACTTTCTAACGGGTAAGCTAGACAGAACCATCTTAAGCAAGGATCAAATTTAACACCACCAAGAGTAGGACAAACCAGCATCAAATGCATCTGGATATGGTGTACAGAAACGATCATACTATCATTTCCATGGTATATATGCCCAAAAATGCATATCTGAATCCAATCAGGAGCAAACAGACAAATCCAAATTGAGGCATATTCTACAAAGTAACTGGCCGGTACTCATAAAAAAATGTCAAGGTCAAGAAAAACCGAGTAAGGCTGAAGAACTGTTTCAGATTAAAGGAAACCAAAGAGACACAACAATTAAACCTAACATGTGATTGGACTGGATTCTGGAGCAAGGAATAGCAATTACATCACTGTTCAATATTCACAGTTTTGATCATTGTAATTTTGTTAAGAGAATTTCCTTGTCCATCCATAATACATAGTAACATGTTTGGAATAATAGAGCAGTGTCTCCAACGTTTTTTCAAATGGGTCAGAAAAAAAATGCACACACAGACATTCACACAGACATAGAATAAAGCAAACTGAGAAAAATGTAAGGTGAAGGTAAAGGTGAAGTCGCTCAGTCGTGTCCAACTCTTTGTGACTCCGTGGACTGCAGCCTACCAGGCTCCTCCGTCCATGGGATTCTCCAGGCAAGAATACTGGAGTAGGCTGCCATTTCCTTCTCCAGGGGATCTTCCCAACCCAGGGATCGAACCCAGGCCTCCCGCATTAGAGGCAGATGCTTTAACCTTTGAGCCACCAGGGAAATGCAACTTACAAATCTTGGTAAATGCACAAAGGGTATAAAGGAAGTTCTTGCCAAAACAAAGATTCAACAAAAAAAGAGATTTAAACAGTAAATGATAATCTCAATCACTTGTGCTACTGTATGTCAAATGCGATCTATTTCAGCATACTAAAAGCAAATGAAACCCCTCCATCCCTCTGAGTTCTCCCTTATACCCTTGTGACACAAACCTGCCATCCTATTGAATGAAGGTGCAAGTTTCAACCTCTTCGGTGACACTCATTAAATTTCATTTCTTTAAGTTAAAAAAAGCTAAGTCATTGTTTTCTTCCTATTCCCCAACAGTGTTTCACACAAGCTCTCACATAATCCACGTTCAGTTCAGTTCAGTTCAGTCGCTCAGTTGAGTCCGATTCTTTGTGACCCCATGAATTGCAGCACGCCAGGCCTCCCTGTTCATTACCATCTATCGGAGTTCACTCAGTCTCACGTCAAACGAGTCTGTGATACCATCCAGCCATCTCATCCTCGGTCTCCCCCTTCTCCTCCTGCCCCCAATCCCTCCCAGCATCAGAGTTTTTTCCAATGAGTCAACTCTTCGCTTGAGGTGGCCAAAGTACTGGTGTTTCAGCTTTAGCATCATTCCTTCCAAAGAAATCTCAGGTTTGATCTCCTTCACAATGGACTGGTTGGATCTNGAAGTAGTCAAGGAGAAAATCTGAAATTTATACAAAAACAAACTGGGACAAAATAAGAATTTAAAATTTAAAGGATTAAATCTACCAACATTCTTCTACCAAATAGTTCCTGACAGTTCAGGGCCACCTGGGGGGGAAATTTTCATATGAAGATATAATCACCAAACCAATGACAAAAATCACTAAACTGTGAGGATAAAAAAATCTAAACTTAGGAAGGAAAAAGGCTATCTTACTCAACTGAAAGCACGTAAGAAATAAATACCTACACCAAATAAAACAGTATGGGCTTACTTTTCCATAATCTTATTAAAAAAGGAAGACAGCCCTAGGTTTAGTTTCCATACAAAATACCCTTTACATATAAAGAAAAAGTGTTTCAAAAATAAATTTAAAACATATACCCATTTGTGCACATGAAGAAAATTATCAGAACTCCAGGAAGTTCTTCAAACAGTAAAGATGCTGTAAAGGGATACCAGGAAAGAAGGAGGAAAAAAGCCCCAAAGTAGAAACCAAGAAAAAATGATTAAAGATAGATGCTGAATGTCTTCAAATATCTATCTAATATCTCATGGGGGGAGAAAGTTCAAAAGTACAGAAAATAAAATTGGAAGGCAGATTTTTAGTAGTTACATATTTTTAAAGGTTCTGGACATAAAATTTCTGATGAATAAAACAGAAATGGAATTAAATTTCTTTTCAAAGATTTAAAATGCACTCTGTTCAGTCTGCGGTACCTACAAAAAGACAGTAAACTTTGGCTATTTGCCCAAGTCCAAGTCATAGCCTAAAGCTGTGTTCAGGAAATGAGTCTTTCCAAACAAGTCAAACTAGATCCCTATGGGCTGTATATACTATAATTATAAAGAAATCCCAAGTTTTAAGGCTGGAAAGAGCCTAAATCTAGCCTCCTCATGTTATACAAGGAAACTGAGGCCCAGAGAGTTTTAGTTACCTGCTAGAGCTAAAAGCTGATCTTTCTGCTGTACAGATTCAACTTCTCAAACCTTAAAATTCATCCAGAGGAGTTACATGATTATTTTAAGATAGTTGCTTTCACTTATGTACATGCAAAAAAATCAGCAATGTTCCAAAAGATTGTCCCCAGAAGACGCTTTCATTTCTCCTCTTGACTTTAGGGGAAGACATACCTATAAAGTCAAGTTTTGGTATTATATGAAAACTTGCCAAAAAAAAATTAATAATGGTAGTATAAATAATATTGCTCCAAAATAGTCTTTTCTACTGCTCAACATTTCCATCCTTTAATGTTTTCCTTACCTCATTCTTCAAGCATTTTCTCATCTCCCGATCAAGATCGTTGCAATGACCAAAAAATTTCAGAATGCTGTGCTAAAAGGAAGAAAAGGGGTAAAATATTTCATCCCATAAAATGCTAAGGTCTCTGGCTCAGAATTGAAATATTTAATGTTTCACCATGTCAATAAGCAAATGGCTAATAGTTAATCAAACAGTTAACCCATAAGTACAAAATATACAAATAAATGGGCTTACCCTAGCATTCCTACAAAAAAAGAAATGTTCTATAGGTAGAAATGAAAAATAAAAGACTTTTCTTTGATAAAAGAGAAGCCTATTAACCTGCCAAAACCTCATAATGACCTAGCGAAAAGCATTTTATTACCTAATACCCTTTCTAGTGATGTCCAAATGAAGTGTAGCCATATTGACATGATAGTAACTTCCTTCATGAGCAAACACCCCGTCCCATAGAAGAGTTACCTATGAAACGCTTGGTGCCAAAGCCATATTCTATTTGCCTCTATTTCTCTCATTTGCCTCTATTCAAAATGTCATCAAAATAAATTAAAAACACATAACACTAATATTACACAATCTGTATGAGCCATATAAACAAATCACTAATTCACAATAAAAGGAAATCAATGCTTAATATTCAAAGTCTGCTCTGCTTTGCCATACTTAGTATGTTTGCACATCACCATTTTTAAGGGTAGGTCAGAGAGCATGGTGATTTCCTATAATGACANAAGATTTCTTCCTTGGCTCACATTCCACATCTGTCACAAATTGGCTTCAGCCCTTTATCCTCAGGCCCAGCTTGAAGGAACAGCCCATTTCTGGGGAAAAGAGATGGAGTGACATGCAAGGGCATGTCAAGC
This sequence comes from Neotragus pygmaeus, assembly GCA_006410875.1. Lineage (NCBI taxonomy): Eukaryota > Metazoa > Chordata > Mammalia > Artiodactyla > Bovidae > Neotragus > Neotragus pygmaeus. The sequence continues at coordinate 581,136 of SJYV01028649.1, read as the reverse complement.
TTCATCTGCGATGTGTCCGCATCCCATATTCTTACCTTTCCTTTGCTCATCCTACTCCCCAGGGGCTAGCAGTATAGTCCTTCTACAGAGAGGAAGACCATTAGGAAAGGTTTGGCTGGGGGTCTATTTTAAAGCAAATGATGAAACCTCCCAGTTATCTCTTAAGTATCTTTTATTCTAGGATACTCTCACTCACACACCTTATTTTTCACAGGTTATTGACCCATTGGAGAAGATGATCAGTTGCCATCTGGAATTTTCTACATCCTGAATTGGTCTGTTTCCTTCCTTGTGTGTCATTCTGCTCGCGTCTTTATGTGCTATATTTCCTGCGGGTTAGAAGTTAGGTTTAGTGAATATCTGGGGCCTAAGGATACTTCAAAGGGAAAGTTTGGCACTTTGCATTTTATCACATCAAAAAGCACTTGATATTTGGTGAGGAAATCTTTTTAAAAACTTCATATTTTTAAACTGAAATTCTTATTCTTATATCCTTACATCCACTTAGATACTTATTACTGCTAGTCAGGCCCTGTACCATTTGTGTGAACTGCCCTGAATAGGCAAATCCATAGAGATGGGAGATAGATTAGTGCTTGACAGGTGCTGAGGGAGTGGGAGGGGAATGGGGGGCAACAGCTAATAGGCACAGGTTTCTATTTGGGGTGATGAAAAGTTTTGGGGAATTGATAATGTTTGCTATAAAACGTTGCAAAAATAAGTGGCTGCCAAGGTCCTTCTAAACTGCTAAATACCAGTTCAACCCATAAGGGACAGGGACTAACTCTGCTTGGGAGTGTCAAATAGAGGTGACCCTGGAGGAGGCCCACAAAGGATGGGGAAGAGCTCAAGGGAGCCAGGCAGCAGGTACAGGTTGCAAGATCCAGACCAAACCATGTGTTTACTTAGTACTTGGGCTCTCCGGAGCTACCCTCATAGGAGCTGCTGGGGTCAGCAGTTGGCTGATGGGCCCTGGGCCCCTCACTTCCTCTCCAGCCGAAGCAGCTCTGCTCCCACCTGTTTCACAGGTGAGACTTCTAGGTATGACTTTGTTCCAATGAAGAATTCTGTCATGCAGAACCCCTGACTTGAGTGAACAATTCTCGGCACTATCACTTATTCCATTAGAATATTAGTGAGTCTGCATCTAATAATGAAGAAGATGACGTTGTGAGCATCACTCACAATCACAGCCACCATTCATGGGACACTAGGCATACATCAGGCTCCATTCTAGGCATGTGATATTTGTCATCTTATTTACTTTTCACAAAACCCAAATGTGGTGTATAGTCTTAGTCTCATTATACAGGTGAGGAGACCCTCGGTGTCAAGTGTCTTAATTGAGTTCACACAATTAGGCCTGTTGATCTGGGAAATGAACTCAGATCGTTTTAGTTCAGAAGCTGGTGCCCGTGTTATCTTCCTCCCTTGTGCTCAAATGGTGCTTTACAGTTTGCAAAGCCCTTCACAGCCATTTCTCTGTGGAGAGCTGTAGCAGCCCTCGGAAGAAGACCGGCACAGTTATCCCCCTTCTGCAGTTGAAGAGAATGAGGCTTCGAGTCTTAGTCCGGGTTGCAGAATGCTGACACGGGGTGGGTGCCCTGGGCTACCGTGAATCTACCCCATTCCCTGTGCCAACTGCTGGGGAGCCACTGGAACACAGAGATTTGACCGGTGCTCAGTGTGGCCACCCCTCCCTGGCCATCCTTCTCAGTATACATGAGATGCTCAAATGATGATGTTTTATTCTAATGACAAAGAGTATAACAAGCACAGGAAATGGCCTGGCATTAATCTCCACTCCATCTTGTGGCAGTGACTGCAATGAAAATGAGAAATAGTTTAAGCTTAACCCATTCTCATTACAATCATAATTACATTTTGTGGTCATTCTTAGTTTCTAGCAGAACCCAACTGCTCTCCATGTCAATTTGAAAGATACAGACAGCCCTTAATTTTTCTCCAGCATTCATCTGCCCGGCCATCTGCCGAGGACTGATCCTTGGGAAGCTGAAAATTAGGCTTAAGGAACTTATCTGTTTTATGTTTTAAATGGTTTGGCACGGACCTGCTAAACATCTGGATAAATGTAATTTACATGCATATGCCTCAAAAATACATTGGATCAGGCAACTGATTTATCTTTCTAATAATATGTTTAATTGAGAATACTCAAACTGGGGCCCTGATTATACAGCTAATGGCACTGAAAGCTGGCCAGGAAGTGTGCTGGGTGTCACAAGAGGAGAGACTAGGGACCAAAACTTGCCAAGGTCAGCCCTCCAATTCTCAAGTCATCGTTGGACTCCCGAGCGGCTATGTCCCCATGGACACTGTGCACCGATGGCATTCTCCACAGTAACTTCCTGGCACACAGCTCTGCAATGGTCTTTTGTGGCTGTTACATAACAACTCCATTTACCAATAAATACCTTTCTAAATGGTTCATCCTTTTTTTTTCTTTTTCTTTTAGTACATGTTAATTGAGCCCCTGTGATGTGCTAGGCATTGGTTAGGAGCTGGTGACACAAAGACATACTTTCAAGGAGTCTGCTTTCTAGAGGTCAGCACAGAAGGCTCTGGGGGTACAGAGGAGTGTCCTGATCTCTGCCTACCTCCTGGGGCGGAGAGTGGATTAGGAAGACCCTGCTGGCCCNGGGCACCTAATGACCTGGGGGGTTTCTCTTTTGGTATCCTGTCATTTTGCCTTTTCATACTGTTCATGGGGTTCTCAAGGCAAGAATACTGAAGTGGCTTGCCATTCCCTTCTTCAGTTAGACCTGACTATTCTAAAATCCTACAGAAATAATGACAGACAACCCCCATTGCTCACAATGTGTTGGGCACCGTTCCAAGAGTGTCACCTCCTTAAATTTTAAGAGGGAGGTAACAGCATTACTCCAATGGGAAGACCAAGGCATGGATATTAGGTAACTTACTTTGACTGATAAACCAGTAAGTGCTGAGGAAAAAGCTGGACTCGGCAGTTCTGCTGTGGAGCCAGCACTCTCAGCCATCACTGCGCCCTGTTTTTTCAGTACTCTCTTCTGTATAGCAGGGCAGATACTTGTGCCATTTACTTTTGTATCCTAAGTTGTCAGCATACTATGTGACACAGAGAAGGTCTTTGTTGAGTCGAACTGATCACCACACATTATATTGGGTTGGCCAAAAACTTTGCTGAGTTTTTTCTGTAAAAACCTGAATGAACTTCTTGGCTAACTCATTATATTCTATTACCTTACATGACTATTTGCAAAGTTACAGGATACATACCATTACATACATAAATCTCATCTCCTCAACTGGGTCCCAGTTAACTCCAGCGAGGGTACTGAACTAGATAAATAGTCCTGAGGTTATTTCTAGAAAGCAGCCTTCATCTCAGACCTTTGCATCCATCTTTGGTCCATTAGTCCTAACTGCTTGTGATATAACTTCTCAGTTTCCCTCCAAAGCATGGTTTTCTCCCCATCAGCAGTCTGACAAGACTATTCAAAGCACACATACCATTCGTAAAGTTATTTTTCTAATATTAAGTGTGTGTGTGTGTGTGTGTGTGTGTGTGTGTGTGTGTACAGAGCATGTCCTCAAAGGATAGTTCATGATGTTATGCTTACTTTTAACATTTGAAAGTCCTGAATTGCTTTCAAATGCATATCACTGAGTGACACTGCAGTAATTCCTTCTTAATACTAAATACTGCTTCAAAATCTGGCAGTTAAAACAATAGGTTATTATCTAGATAGGAACCTGTGTATTATCCTTCATATACAGGTGTGCTGAGAAGATCTATTCTAAAAAACAAGTACTAAGAATTTATTGATGGTAGTGATGATCATCAATATTGATGGATATGGGAAACAATCAATGTCCTCATTGAGTAAAATCTGAGAAATTTAGCACTTAAGTCCAAGGTAAAAAAAAAAAAAATCACATGGAAATAAAGGTCCTCCATCCTTTTCATACAACTTCTAAGGTGTTCCCTTATTTTTCCAGTAGTACACATTTTAAGCTAGAAAGGCTAAAGTATAAAAATTACATTATTAAGAATCAGATTCAGTCAAGAAAAAACACTAATTCTTTTATTTTAGAAAATTTTGCTGTGGCAGTGCATTTTCTAAAGCATAGCGCTCCTGGAGATGCTTAAAATGAAGCAAAATATACAAATGCTGGTCATTCTGTTCCAAGGAGAAGAGCTAAGTCCTGCCCTGAGGAACCGTAAAATTTAATGTGCCAAGCTGGAAATCTCCTCATCCATGTGCATTTCTTTCATAAGTGATTTGAGGTCAAAGTGTCAGCTCCAAAGCTAGGCCCCAAGGAGGTAGACAGACAGTCCCTACCCTTGGAGGGTCCCCATCCAAAAACATGCTTACATCTGCTTACACAGGGCTTCCCAGGTGGCGCTAGTAGTAAAGAATCTGCTTGCCAACGTGGGAGACACAAGAGACATAGGTTCGACCTCTGGGCCGGAAGATCCTCTGGGGTAGGGAGTGGCAACCCACTCCCATGGTCTTGCCTAGAAAATTTCTTGGACAGAGAGGCCTGGTGGGCTACATTCCACGGGGTCACAGAGTCAGATGCAACTGAGTGACTGAGCACAGACGTACAGACTGACAAAAAGTGGATCCCATGCTAAAGGCTAAAGTTTGAGACACGTGAAGAAAAAAGACAAATTTATTCCAAGGCCTGGAAATCCATCTGAGAACAGCTACAGGAAGGAAGAATTTGAAGGATGACTCTCCCAACTTCATGATGGACGTGTCCACCCAAGTGGGAAGAAGGAGAAGAGATGCATGCGGGATCAGGGGCAGAGGTGCTATTCAGGGGGAACAGACACTCCAGGCTGGGCAGCCTTTCCAGTGAGTAAGACATGCAGGTCCTGAAGGACTAGGGAAGGATGAGAAGCTGTCACAGAGAGAGGCCGGAGCCCTGTTCTCAAGGGACCATGAAATCACCAGCAACATGACAAGGGCCAAGCCGGTTCCTGGCCCCTGCAACTCAGCCACTCAAAGACAGTACTGGTGTGGGGTGGCTTGACCCATTCAAGTGACCTCTGCTCAGAGTGTTCTGGCACTCCAAGGGCAAGACAACAATCGAACCACCCAGCAATTCAACTTAAAACCACATTTGAGGGACATCAATGGCCCACACTACAGCAGCCTTCCTCTTTCTCCTCCTCACTCCTCTTTCCCGTCCAGAATTTACTCTTATAGTAACTCTCATCACTCCGTGTTACCCAGCAGATTAGGTGAAAGCTAGGCCGATGTCTCGTGTGTCGTGTTGAATCTGAAACATCACTGAATGAATGTATAGATGAATGAATCTCCACCCGGTTGGGCACATGAGTAGATTGTCTCCTGCCCTAATAAGGAAGATATGAAGACCCCGTGGTTGAGGCTAAATGGTTCAAAATGATGACCTTGCCTGCAGCTGGGACTCTGCACAAATGTCAGCTCTTTGCCTTAAGTCCTAACTCTGCTGCCTTAGTTACCTGTGCTGACCTTTGGCCTTTAAGCCCAGCAGACTTGAACTTGTAAGCAGCTTTGGCTCTGCCCCTATGGATTTTTCCAGACCTCCATTTACCCCAGACACCCTGCCAGACAGATGTGCAGAGTAAACTTTCTGCTTTACTCTGTTCTAGACGGGTCCCTCGGATACCAGCTATCCATCCAGTGCAGCCGCAGCTCACCCAGCAGTGAGGGGCCACACCCCAGGCCCAGCTGTGTCCATCCAGTCCTTACCTACCATTCNTTAGGTGAAAGCTAGGCCGATGTCTCGTGTGTCGTGTTGAATCTGAAACATCACTGAATGAATGTATAGATGAATGAATCTCCACCCGGTTGGGCACATGAGTAGATTGTCTCCTGCCCTAATAAGGAAGATATGAAGACCCCGTGGTTGAGGCTAAATGGTTCAAAATGATGACCTTGCCTGCAGCTGGGACTCTGCACAAATGTCAGCTCTTTGCCTTAAGTCCTAACTCTGCTGCCTTAGTTACCTGTGCTGACCTTTGGCCTTTAAGCCCAGCAGACTTGAACTTGTAAGCAGCTTTGGCTCTGCCCCTATGGATTTTTCCAGACCTCCATTTACCCCAGACACCCTGCCAGACAGATGTGCAGAGTAAACTTTCTGCTTTACTCTGTTCTAGACGGGTCCCTCGGATACCAGCTATCCATCCAGTGCAGCCGCAGCTCACCCAGCAGTGAGGGGCCACACCCCAGGCCCAGCTGTGTCCATCCAGTCCTTACCTACCATTCTAACCCAACCACCCCAGTACCTCCGCTTAGCAGGCTAGTCATCAACAGATGTAATCAAGGCTGCCATTAGGAGCTTCAGCACTGTTGGTACCAAAATAAAAAGCAAGTGCCAAAACACCTAGAACTAACATAATTGGACTAGTATAATAAACATAGAATAAATTAACCCAAAGCCTAAAAGTGTGATTATTTCTACATCATGTTTTATAACTGTATTCAGTTTCCTCTGCCAAATTACTATTGCAATGTCAAATGTTGCACTGCTATGCCCAGGAATTTGAAGGTCAGAGATTCTATGCTGCTAGACTTTAGGGAAACTATGATTAAGTCCTGGGGCTATGTAAGGTAATGTAACTATACAATCCTTTGATCTAGAGTTACCGGTAGTGATGGAGATACCCCTGAGTAGTTTCCTGGGGGACTGACATGTTCAACTGTGCATGAGGAGCCCTTATCCTGACTAGGGCAAGCAGACCATCAGAGACAGCTCGTAAACCTTATATCCATGATGCTGCAGGAAGGTTCTCTCAGCAGAAAAGAGAGGCACTGAAAATACATCTGCGTCATGCGCACCCGTAACCCAGAGCTCTGCTAGTTACACACTCACTCGTGATCCTTCTCCTTCATCTTAAAGAGAAAGCAGCCCCTGAAACCAAGGTCACCCCAACATGAGTGACGCTGACAGCACTGTTTATACCAAGACATATGGAAGCAATGTTGGTGCTCTCACAAGAGGACACAATCACAGCACAGGGGTGTCCGTG
>SJYV01028649.1:542508-568508 GCA_006410875.1 Neotragus pygmaeus | reverse complement strand
ATTGGAGGCAGGAGGAGAAGGGGACGATCGAGGATGAGATGGCTGGATGGCATCACTGACTCGATGGGCATGAGTCTGGGTGAACTCCGGGAGTTGGTGATGGACAGGGAGGGCTGGCATGCTGCCATTCATTGGGTTGCAAAGAGTCGGACAAAACTGAGCAACTGAACTGAACCAAAAGATGTAGCTTTGGCACCAGGCTGACCATCTGTCCAGCACTGTCGTTCTGTCTAAAGCAGAATCTCATTAGCCCAGCTTGCTGCCAAAGCCACTGTTGTCCATTTGATGCTGAGCAGCCTTGCATGTGGCTTGACTTTCTTCTCAGAGAGTCCCTTGTTCAGGCTCTCAAGGCATCTGTGTGCAAGGTAAGCCTTGTCCAGATACCCTTGCTGGTGGCCAGCCCCACCTATGAGGCATAGCCTTCAAGATTTAGGAAGGTGCCACCCCCTGTCCACAGCCTATCAACACTCAATACCTGGTTCTGCTGTCTCCTTCAGCCTGAAGCCTCCATTCTCTTCTCCTACCCTCAAACTATCCAGTTTTATTGCATCAAAAGCCTTTTCATTTTCTAGCCTCATGTGACTTGACCTCTTAGTAGCTTTTAACAAAAGTTGGTCATAACATCATGCTTGACACTCTTTTCTGCTTCAGCCTTCACGAGATCACACCCTCCCAGTGTTCTCTCTGCCCTGCTGGCTCCTCTCCGCCTCCACTACCCAGTCTCTAAATGTTGGGATCACACTTTATTAAGTGCTTAAAAAGGTTTACCATTAATACTTGATAAATAACATCTGTTGTGTCTTGCAGATATCTTATCAGTAATGCCCCAAGTCTCCATTTTCAGACTTCATCCCTATTTTCAACCGTTTAACTTATCTCACCCAATCTCATGGACTTACCTACCATCTCCTCCCTCCTGCTGCTGCTGCTGCTAAGTCATTTCAGTCGTGTCCAGCTCTGTGCGACCCCATAGACTGTAGCCCACCAGGCTCCCCCATCCCTGAGATTCTCCAGGCAAGAACACTGGAATGGGTTGCCATTTCCTTTTCCAATGCATGAAAGTAAAAAGTGAANTAATACTTGATAAATAACATCTGTTGTGTCTTGCAGATATCTTATCAGTAATGCCCCAAGTCTCCATTTTCAGACTTCATCCCTATTTTCAACCGTTTAACTTATCTCACCCAATCTCATGGACTTACCTACCATCTCCTCCCTCCTGCTGCTGCTGCTGCTAAGTCATTTCAGTCGTGTCCAGCTCTGTGCGACCCCATAGACTGTAGCCCACCAGGCTCCCCCATCCCTGAGATTCTCCAGGCAAGAACACTGGAATGGGTTGCCATTTCCTTTTCCAATGCATGAAAGTAAAAAGTGAAAGTGAAGTCACTCAGTCGTGTCCGACTCTTCTCGACCCCATGGACTGCAGCCTACCAGGCTCCTCCGTCCATGGGATTTTCCAGGCAAGAGTACTAGAGTGGGTTGCCACTGCCTTCTAGAGTTACACTATTACAATCATTGATCATATATCAAACTATACATTTAATCAACTGCTTCAAGTCTAGTCATCATTTCCACTGAAGGCTCGGTCATATACTTGGTAATATAAGAAATAATAATGCTGTGAAACAAGCAAAATACAAATGGTATAGTTAAAAATATTAGTGGAATTAAAAGTAAATATTTTAGCCATGAGCCTTCCATGCCAGTTTTTTTAAAAGATTGTCAAGACTAGGGAATGGGTCACTTAGAGCAGAAATCTGATTTTTCATGTGATTCAAATGTGTTACATTAAGGATTTATCAAGTACAAAAATACAGCACTCAGTGTGAATTATAGCACAGATATCTCCCTGAGATGCTATAAGGTGTCAAGCGTCTTGCAGTTGTGTAGCACTGCCTTTCTCATCATAGAGATCCCAGAATTCAATAGGCTAATAGCCTGGTTACTATCATTTAAAGCTTATGAAAGTTGTCAAGGCTTAGATATGGTCAGTTACATCCTCCAACCCCATCGAAGGCGCGCACACACACACACAAACTGCTAAATGGTCATACCAGTAGAATACAGATCTTTAATCCATTGGGATCATACCAATGATAGATTGGTTTGGGTTACCTGTAATTTGTTACATGTATGACCTTAAATTCATGGGAATCCCAGGCTACACCTTCATATCATCCCTGTAGATGTCAAGGCCATAAATTACTGCCACAAATCCACTGAGTTTGATACCAATCACTCTCTCTAAAGGTAATAACAGGCATAGTTCATAAAGCACCCAGCCTTGTCTCATAATTACCAGGTTGATCATTTTTAGTATGATTTAACCATTCCCAACATAGAGGAGCCTTTAAACTTAAATGACCATAGCCTGGTGTTAACTATATAATCTCCCCCATAATTGTAGGAGTTTTCCTTTTAATAGGTGGAAAGTTAATTTTTTATTGAGACTTAGCTCAACACTCCGATTGAGTTTAAATGACCCTAAGAGAAAACTTAAATCTATGGCCAGCCTCAGAGCAGCTATTTTTAATTGGCCAGGTGAGAGGATCCCATCTAGGATTATTATGAATAGATAGAACAGGATTGAACATTCATCTAAAACAAATTTCCTAGGGGGTATACAATCAGAGCCCTAAGGAACAGAAATCCACCAAAGTAACCCAGAGTAATAGGCACAGGTAATTGGCCACAACCCAATAATTGGATTGAGTTTTAAACTAGCATAGATCATGTCCATGACATAAAACATGTGATTGATAGGCATAGGTCCAAGGAATCAAGAAAACATTATAAATGATCATAAGAGTCAGATCAGCATCTTGGGCAAGCTGTCCACTTCTGATGCCGTCATCTTCTCATCCTAGTGTAGTGTAGGTTTCCTCGGTTTGAGGATTGTTTTAAGGTGAGTTTGAGGTCAGCAGGCCTCTCTATGGACCAGTCCAGCTTAGGGGCCTTTGGAAGTGGGAATTAACTCAAGAGTCAACTTCCCTTCAATTTCACTGGGCATGAGCTAGTTAAGAGTACTTGATAGAAAGGTCCTTCCATCCAGGTTGGAGACAGTTCCTTAAATTATCTCCTCCCTGCTGCTGCTGCTGCTGCTAAGTCGCTTCAGTCGTGTCCGACTCTGTGTGACCCCATAGATGGCAGCCCACCAGGCTCCCCCGTCCCTGGGATTCTCCCGGCAAGAACACTGGCGTGGGTTGCCATTTCCTTCTCCAGTGCATGAAAGTGAAAAGTGAAAGTGAAGTCGCTCAGTTGTGTCTGACCCTCAGCAACCCCATGGACTGCAGCCCACCAGGCTCCTCTGTCCATGAGATTTTCCAGGCAAGAGTACTGGAGTGGGGTGCCATTCCTTTCTCCTCCCAAACATCTCCCAATTTATGCCTCTGGCCCCAGTGTTTCCCTGGGATTCCAGATCTGTTTCCCTAGTTGCCTGCTCAGCATTGCCATGGGCATATCTGGTAAGAATCTGCAAGTCATCTTGAAACTGAAACTCTCCCCTGTGCAGACAGGGCACTCCCACCCCTGCCTCATGTCCTGCAAGGTAAATGGCAAATCCATATATACCAAGATGCTCAGACCAATGTTTGATTCCTTTCTCTCTCTTTAATGAAGTTGCTCAGTCATATCCGATTCTTTGANGCACTCCCACCCCTGCCTCATGTCCTGCAAGGTAAATGGCAAATCCATATATACCAAGATGCTCAGACCAATGTTTGATTCCTTTCTCTCTCTTTAATGAAGTTGCTCAGTCATATCCGATTCTTTGAGACCCCATGGACTGTAGCCTACCAGGCTCCTCCGTCCATGGAATTTTCCAGGCAAGAGTACTGGAGTGGGTTGCCACTTCCTCCTCCAGAGGATCTTCCTGACCCAGGGATCGAACTCAGGTCTCGCGCACTGCAAGCAGACGCTTTACTATCTGAGCCACCAAGGAAGCCCCCAACTAATTTGTCAGATCCTTTTGGATGTCCCTGTGATCAGAGGCAAACTCTGACCACTTGTCTTCACCTCTGCAACCCGAGTCTAAGCCTCCCATCTGGGTGCATGGAAGCACTTTCCAACAGGCCTTTCTTCCTCTCTAGCCTTCCTGAGGTCTATTCACCGCATAGCAGCCAGAGACATTAAAACCCTTCCCTGGCTTCATGTCATATGTAAAATGTATCCAAAGCCCTTTCTGAAGCTTAGGGCCCACAGTGATTTACCTCGTTCCTCTGGCTTCATCTGCTACTTCCTTCCCCTGAATCCCTTGACCTGCTCTCCCCAAGCAGGCCTTTGCCCACCTTCTTTCCTCTGTGTGGAATGTTCCTGCCTGACACTTTTGTGAGGTTCACGCCTTCATTTCTTCAAGCCTCTGCTCAGTTGTCACTTTCTTAGAGAGGCTTTCTGACGTTGTCTGAGACAGCAGCTTCCTGCACTCTTCCACCTCTTCATACTCCATGGCACTCTGCATCCACTGATTTCAAATCCACAGATTCAACCAAGGATGGAAATTTCACAGACACAGTGGGTAAGCTGTAACAAGCCATTGTCTATATGGGACTTGCGTAGCACGGATTTTGTTATCATGGGGGCTCCAAGAACAAATACCCACCATAGAGACTGAGGAGAACTGTCCCTAATTTATCCATTATCTTGGCTTTCTTTTCCTCATGATACTGTACTACCTATACATCTGTTATGATTCGTATTGGTTCTCCCAGTGGCTTGTGAGAGAGTCTCTCATTCACTGTCTTGTTCTCAGTGTCTAAAAAAGGACCTGGCACCCAGAATTTTTTAATGAATGAGTTTTTAATCTATAATTTCCCTTTTTTTGGCTTAAGCCAGTTGGAATTGAATTTCTGTCACCAGAAAACAAAAGGTTTGACTGAAAAACATTTGTATGTGGTTGTTACTGCTATTACTTAACCACATAAAAAAGGGATAATCCTAACCCAATTATAATGCCAATAAAACACAGGGACGGGCTAAGGAATCTCTTCCAAACAGACAGTATTCTATTAACTTGTAAACTGATGCATAGAAAGAACAAAATATCAAGTCATTTTGAAAGAACTGAACAATAAGTGATTACTGTTTCTCAGCATGAGGTTCCAGCTTTTTCAACATCTCCAATTTAGGCTTTATAATTACAAAAGGGACAGGGAGACAGATGGTGGTTCACCAGTACTTTAAATTGGCCACCTCTATTATACTCAATCGTGTCCAACTCTTTGCGGCCCCATGGACTATACAGTCCAGCCAGAAAATGGGAGTGGATAGCTGTTCCCTTCTCCAGGGGATCTTCCCAACCCAGGGATCAACCCCATGTCTCCCGCACTGCAGGCAGATTCTTTACCATCTGAGCCACCAGGGAAGGCCATCACATGCGAGTCTCTAGAATACTAGAGTGCCAGGAAACCATCATTCATTTGTTCATCACAGATATAATACCTTGGATTAGACTCATCCTAGTTTGCCTGAGACTTTCCTGATTTTAGAACCAAAAGGCCCATGTCGGGAAAGCTCAGTCAAACCAGGATGGTTGGTCAGCCTACAAAAATTCTTAGGATTTTGGCCCAAGCAACACGGTAAATGGTGGAGTCGTTTACCACGGTAGAGACAAGGGAAGGAAGGAGCAGGAGGACTTAATTATGACTTCTTTTCTGAAATGCATACCAGACATCCAAGTGGTAGTTGGTTAAATGAGTCCATACTTAACGAAGAGGACTGAGCTATAAGTTTTGGACCCATCATCTTATTGAGAGCATTTTATAGTTGTGGAATTGACTGCTATTAACTAAGGAGTGAAAATGATAAAGTATCTACAAATATGTCTCAAGGAGTTTTCACTATAAAAGAAACTCCAAAAAAACTGCCTGAGCACACTCAGTGAACAGCAGTGATGAGTGATGCCCTGGATAGACTGAAAGGTGGTGGCACAAGTCTTTTAAAGTGGTAAAAGGCTTTTTCTCTGAAGGAATATAACATCCAAACCCAGTATCTTCCATTTTAGTTTTTCATTCAATCAAGTCACACAATTTTCTAAACAAAGTCAATGGTTTGTGGTTCAAAATGGACTCTGACTAGAAGACTCCAATACATCCTCTATCAACTTAGCACTAAGATATCCATAAAGACAATTAAAAAAAAGAAGATTCACCACAACTTTGGAAACCGGGACTATCAGAAACATAAAAACAGAACGTGAGAGGAATTGACACTAATTATTAAGTAGATCAAGCTAGAGGAGGAAAAACTCACACAGCACAGCTTAACTTTGCTTCAGGAAAGAGAGAATTTGATAAAAGACACTCTGACTTCCAGATGAAGACGGCAGAGGGAAAATGGGCATTCACTCTGCTCCCTTCTGAATTTTTACTGAAACTACAGGACGTGTTTTATTTCAGATGTAAGACCAAAAGTAAAAAGAAGGAGATAAAAGAATAAAACAGCAGTGCAATTTTTTAAAACTGAAATGTAAATAAAAAACAGCTAACTTATTCACCAAACCTTTGCATGCTGGATCCCAAAGCAGTGGTAAAGAAAGCTCTGGAACAGCTCAACTGATCCCACAGCTGTTAACACTTGATAATCTCATTTAAGTATCAGTGGCAGCTGAAGCCTCTGATCTCAGCTTCTGACCTGAAGGCGGAGCTACAGAGAGGAGCAGTCACTGAAAGTTTATCCCAGGAGGTGTTAGCCTCAATTCTACCCCCTAATCTAGCAGCTAGATGCCTCTACCTCTCCAATGCTGGCAGAAGAGGGGGAATCTGTTCTCTAATGCAGTGAAACAGACATTGTTCAGGGAAAATCAGGCACAGTTTATAATAGGAGTACAGTAATGACAACAGATGAATTCAGTGAATATTTACATCCAGACTCTTGCTGCTGCTGCTGCTAAGCCACTTCAGTCGTGTCCGACTCTGTGCAACCCCACAGACGGCAGCCCACGAGGCTCCCCCGTCCCTGGGATTCTCCAGGCAAGAACACTGGAGTGGGTTGCCATTTCCTTCTCCAATGTATGAAAGTGAAAAGGGAAAGTGAAGCTGCTCAGTCATGTCCAACCCTCAGTGACCCCATGGACTGCAGCCCACCAGGCTCCTCTGTCCATGGGCTTTTCCAGGCAGGAGTACTGGAGTGGGGTCCCATTGCCTTCTCCACCAGACTCTTGAGTCCACTTCAAATGCACATGTCTCCCTGCCTAAATGTAAGAACTGAAACTAGAGAACTTTTAGATAAAGATGTGTTCATCTCTATACCTTGGAGTTTGGCAATGATCTCGTAGATAAGACACCAAATGTGATCTCATAGATACGACACCAAATGTACAAGCAATCCAGGAAAAAGTAAATTGGACTTGCTTAGTCACTAGTTTGTGTCTAACTTTTTCTACTCCATGGACTGTAGCCAGCCAGGCTCCTCCATCCACGGGATTTCCCAGGCAAGAAGACTGGAGTGGGTTGCCATTTCCTTCTTGAGAGGATTTTCTAAGCCAGGGATCGAATCAGAGTCTCTTGCGTATCCTGCATTGGCAGGCAGATTCTTTACCACTGAGCCACCAGAGAATTCAACATTAAAAATGCTGGACTTAAAAGGACACAGCCGAGAAAGATTGAAGTCAGGAGGAGAAGGGGACAACAGAGAATGAGATGGTTGGATGGCATCACCAACTCAATGGACATGAGTTTGAGTGAACTCCAGGAGTTGGTGATGGACAGGGAGGTCTGGCGTGCTGCAGTCCATGGAGCTGCAAAGAGTCGGACACAACTGAGCGACTGAACTGAACTGAATACCAGTAGAAATGGAGCAAACTTTACTGAGAAGCAAGGTATTTTAAAATCTCTTTCATTTTCCTTTTTCTTATTAAGAAATGTCCACTCTCAGTCATCCCAGTTTAAGAACAGTCTATTTATTATCCATTGTTCATTTGAGACCTCTGGATGGGAAATTAGTGGCAGACATTCTTGGTTGTTTAAACAGCCATTTTTCCTTTTGCCTTGATAATCTACCCTGATTTGTTAAAATATCAGCCTGCCTAGGGCTCAGGGGAGGCCAGCTTCCCCTCCCCCTCATTACCTGAGGAAAGGAATCCTGCGTATTCTAAGCCATGGAGTGTAACCTATTCTTTTTGCCTGGTGGCTCAGACAATAAAGAATCTGCCTACAATGCAAGAGACCCAAGTTTGATCCCTGGGTCAGGAAGATCCTCTGAAGAAGGAAATGACTACCTGCTCCAGTATTCTTGCCTAGAGAATTCCACGGACAGAGAATACTGGTGGGCTTACAGTTCATGGGTTGCAGAGAGCAATTTCAACATTTTTCCCTTTGCCAGTGACTGCTTTAGGACAGGAAAAGTTATGCAATTCTAAACAGAGGTGTGAGGGGAAATCTGCTAGGGACATTCTGAGAAAGAAAAGAAGGTTTTCTTCTCTTTGATTAATATTGTGTAGGTTATGTTGTACCCAGATCTGCCAGACACTTCTGCAAACATAGTGGAGCAGGGGGAGGTGTGGGGAAGCGTATGGGTGATGATGTGAAGATTAGGTAGAGCAGAAAAATAAGGAAAATCTGGGTCCATGTTTATTTTGGACCATAAATTTAACAACCCTTAAAACAGCCGTATTTTTTAATTTAAAAGATAACACATTTTTGTTATTATTCAATCACAGTTTTTAATGTCCAGACAAAATCATCTTAATGAACTCATCTTTCACTGAAGATATAAATACCCATAACTCAGGATAGTTTTGTGTTTAAGTGGTAGATATAGGGTGGATCGTCATGGAACTGAATTATTTGGGGGCTAAAAATGTTTGAAAAGATTGAAATAATCTAATTAATGGTCATATAAAGCCTGGACCATCACGATAAGAAAGCAAACCCTACAAAAGCCAGCCTTAGATGTCTCCCCTAGGTCTTTATTTATTAGTGACTCTAGTCATTTTCTGTGGATTTTAGGTATTTATGATGATGAGTATCAGGAATGGAGATTATGAGAATAGAAAAAAAAAAGTGGAAATATTTGGCAGGTGGATTCACCTATAAAACTTAATACAATTATCTTTCTAAAAAATAGGCCTTAAAATCAGGTAGTTCGTTCCATATTCTTTTCAGAACACCTGGAAACCAGTAGAATTCCCTAATATTACGTGACTAAACTCTGATTTCCTTTTAGAATACATATTGGGATCTTTGTGTGTCATGAGAACAATATAGTTAAACTATATGCTAATAAGAAACAAACTCAGTGACGTGGAAATAAACATATGCGTGCACATACACACACATAGCAAATGCATGCTTCTAAATTACTTCTAACTCAAAGAAAGAATCTAAACTATAATTGCAGACTATTTAAAAAGTAATGACATTAAGAATACACTTACCAAAACTTAAGTGATATGGCAAAAGCTGTACCGGGGAAAAGAAATCTACAGCCTAAATGCTTTCACTTTTTTATGAAGAAGGAATAAAATCAACTCTAGAAACTAGAAAAATGATAGCAACATCTACTGAAAAGTAGAAATGAAGAAATCATAACAATAAAAGAACAAAGCAATCAAAGAGTAAAGGGATAAATAACATAAATTCTTTTTCAAAACGTAAGATATTGGGACTTTAAAATATACAGTAGTGATGGATGGTAACTAAACGTTCAGTGGTGATCACTTTGTAATATACATATCTCAAACTATTACGTTGTACATCTGAAATTTACAGTCTCCTATATGTTTCCCTTAAACTTTGTTTAAAAAAAGACTAGAAATATAACAAGCTTTCCTGTTTTTGACTTCTACTAATATTTCAAGCTTGCCTGGTGGCTCAGAGGTTAAAGCATCTGCCTGCAATGCGGGAGACCTGGGTTCCATCCCTGGGTCGGGAAGATCCCCTGGAGAAGGAAATGGCAACCCACTCCAGTATTCTTGCCTGGAGAATCCCATGGACGGAGGAGCTTGGTGGGCTACAGTCCATGGGGTCGCGAAGAGTCGGACATGACTGAGCGACTTCACTTTCACTTAATATTTCAAGCTACCAAAGAAGTGGGAATATGAAGTGGCCTGATGAGAAATACTCATATAGTTCTTATTCGTCTCCTCCCAAGTGGTCAGTATCAGAAAAACACCAAACTGTGAAAGTCTAAAAGGTTATTTAAATATTTCACAAGTACCCGGCTGGCAATGAATAAAATCACATCTCTTTTTCTGTGCTTTTGCGTGTAAAAAATATATATATATCTTCTGCCAGGGATTAATCAAGAAATAAGAAAAAGTCTAAATACATGACATCAGGAGTGGAGAAATTTCTCTAGAAACATAAAAGCAGGCAAAATTTATTTAATAACAGGTAGAGCAACTGAGTAGAGCAAGAACAACAGAAGAAATAAATTGTTTTTCCAATGAATTATTTCAATAAAGATTGGTCCCAGTCAGTTGTCTTGGTAAGTTTGATCATACATTTAAAGGTAAGATGATTCCATTTCCATTGAAATTCTTCCCAATTCATTTTGCAAGCAAGACATAACTTTTGCATAAAAATGTTATTAATAGAAAGCAAAGGAAAACTAAAGCCACAGACTAATTTTACTTGAACTCTAAAACTCAAGCCTTAATAGAAACTGTTCTCTGAGTCCTGCAATTCAGTAAGCCACATTTTAGCCATTTACTTAGCGACTGCTTAACAGAGGCAAATTTTCAGCCCATGCCCTGGCTGACTCAACCAACTCCACATTCTGAGATTTGACACTTGTATCTCTGTTTCCATTTACCAAGCTCAAGACTCATTTGACTGCTAGTGACTTCTCACTTCCAAGTCCAGGGGTATGATGGCTACAGGAATGGCTGGATCCAGGGATGCAAGAAAATGGCAAAAGATTGGGCCATTGCATGCAGTCATTCAGTGCGTACTCTACACATATGTACCCAGCCCACCCCCACTCTTAAAATCATGCACTCTGGCATGAGCGACAGCCTCCCAGAGAGAAAGGCCTCTTTTCCTTTGCACAAAGGTGGGTTTCCCTGGCTAAAAATTGAAACTAGCTCCCAAACACAGAGAGAGCAAGGAGAGGAAAAAAGAAAAAAAAAGGTGCATTGCTCCAGACTGGTTTTAGTTGCCAGTTTCAAACAGCAAGGGGACTTATATACAAGGATGGCCTTGGGTGCCTGCTAGAATCTTAAAAGTTTACATAGAGGCTTTAATGGGGTTCGGTCACATACTCAGTCCAGATGGACTCATTAACACACTGCTCTCATGAGGCTGCGTCCTTGAAACTGGCTCACACCATGGGAACTGTGGGTGGAACATACATTTGAAGGATGGGATGGGGAAGGAGCCACCTATTGCTGGGGTCCAGCTTGCAGGTCAACCAGCGCTTGCGTTCTTCCCATGACCTTCTCCAATAGTGCTTATTTGCCAAGCTTGGCTCTTATCTAAAGGAGACAGCTTTCTCCAGTTATCAAACACCTCCATTTAGACAGGCAAAGATCATGGTGTGGGATGCAGTCTGCTTCTCCCCATCTCCCACTTTCTGTCCTCTATGATGGCATCATGTGAAGAGAAGGTGTCTGTGTAGTGTCACTGACCAAGATGACGGCACACAGCCCCAGGCTTTCTCTGTGCTCGGTGCCAGAAATCCAAAAAAGGTGAATGCATCCTTTTTGAGATAACTGTACTTTTAAAATCCCTTGATACATTCTCATTGGCTAAACCTGAGTCATGTTACCTGACTGGCAACTTCTTGAATCAGAGACTCAGAGCTGGAAAAAGGAGACACGCAGTGAAAACTTAGGATGTTGTTTCCAAAAATGAGGTTAGGGAGGGTGGGTAAAGAAACCGTGAAGATACCTTTCATAATCAAGACCATTATTAGCTGGCTTGACATCTGCATATACCTGTCTTAGTTGGATTTTCCTCGCAAAAAAAATGGGAAGATCAAATGATAGACCCTACCAAGCAGTGTGTGGTCACAGAGCTTTGGATACAAAAGATTGTTGACACCTTGACCTTCATACGTGTGTGCCCAGTTGCTCGGTCACATTGGACTCAGGATCCTCTGTCCATGGAATTTTCCAGGCAATCTTCCCAAACATGGGATCAAACCAGTGTCTCTTGCATCTCCTGCATTGGCAGGCAGATTCTTTACCACTAGAGCCTTGTGGGAAGCCCAAACCTCATACATACACACACGCTATATACAGTGAACACATATTGACTCTCATTGCCAGGTGTAAAAAGATATTTCATTCTGGTATTTTCACCTGGTGTAATGTTTCTTGCTATACAGAGATACAGTATGGGCGGCTTCTCATTCTCCTGCAGAATAATCAGAACTCTGCCAAGAGAACTTCATTTAGTAAATTAAAAATCTGTGGGAGTTTTCATGTTTGTCTTTCCTGCAAAACTTCTTTTTGTGCTTCTGTAATGTCAGATCTTTGTTTTGGTGGTAGAAACAAGACCTTATGGATTGACCTTGAGATTGATTTGGGGGCTGTTGGGGGTGGGAGGGAGCAGAAGAGGTGAGGAGGGAAAAGCACTGATTAGAATTCTACATTGACATCACTCTATTTTCCAAATTTTCTTTTAACTGCTCTTCCAGTATATTCAGAAAAGGTGAAACTACATGTCCCTGTAGTGAGGAACCCCTGCTACAGAGAATTGTTTCGAAAAAATTATAGGGCATGAAGTCAAGATGTCCTGACCCTGAATCCAAGAAGCCTCCTTTTATCCCACACCTAGGGAGCTGTGATCCATCACAATCCCCAGGTTGGTGCTGTGATCTCCTTGGTGCTGTGATCTCCTTACCACTGGAAGAAAATTTCATACTCCAACCAAGAAGGCAGGACTCACTTCACACTCAGCCGGTGGGTGTCCCATTTAGAGGTGTTGAGGGGGTGGTGTGTGGGTGTGTGTGTACCCACGCATGTATGAGGGAGAGACAGAGAAAGACAGTTTAACCAAAGTCTGAAAATCAGGAAACAAATGCTTGCCATTGTGATGCTATTGGAACGAGTAAATAACCTTGTAGACAATGTCTTTGACTTATCATTTACCTTCATTTTGTGGAAACCATAGCTTGCTAGCTAGCCAAATTTTCAGCTCTGGGCAATGTTGGTGAAAATGATGAACAATCGATAATAGCAGTAGAGAACAGTTTTATTTGCACCAAAGCGAGGATCACAGGCCAGAACACAGCCTCTCAGATAACAATAAGGAACTGCTACAGGAATATGTGGTTTTCAGCACAATATTCTGTCTAGTCAGAACAAAGAACATCAAATAAGTCAGGGATACATTCCTTCAAGGTTTCAGGATTGGAAACACAGCACATACACAGTGAGTCAGTGTGGCCTCAGTATCAGGGAAGAGAGTCTTATCATTGCAGGAGGACCAGCTTTGGTGTGCTAGGAAGGGAGGCATTTAGTCTTTATTTTCAGCATGGACAGTCTGTATTTCTAGTCAACATGCCTTTTTCTTTAATAATTAAAGCAGAAGCACAATGTTATGTTTGAGAGCCACAAACAGGCTATTTCAGTTAGCGTAAAATTCAACTTAACCCCTGTGTAAGCCAGTAGCCATGTGTGGATGTGAGCGCTGGACTATAAAGAAAGCTGAGCGCCGAAGAATTGATGTTTTTGAACTGTGATGTTGGAGAAGACTCTTGAGAGTCCCTTGGACTGCAATCCATCCTAAAGGAAATCAGTTCTGAATATTCATTGTAAGAACTGATGCTGAAGCTGAAACTCCAATATGCTGGCCACCTGATGTAAAGAATTGACTCATTGGAAAAGACCCTGACTCTGGGAAAGATGAAAGGTGGGAGGAGAAGGGGATGACAAAAGATGAGAGGGTTGGATGGCATCACCGACTCAATGGACATGAGTTTGAGTAAGCTCTGGGAGTTGGTGACGGACAGGGAGCCTGGCGGGCTGCAGTCCAAGGGGTCGCAAAGAGTCAGACACAACTGAGCGACTAAACTAAACTGAAGCCAGAATGACTTACCCGTAAGTCAACATGTGAAAATTTCTTTTATTAGAAGCAAAAAATATATAAACCTCACTTCAGGGCAGGGAGAGATGCAATGGAACATAGTGATGATGAGTATGACAGAAGGAGCTAGTTGGAGGATATATTTCTGTCTCACTCCATGCTTTTGAGTATGAAAATGTCCAAGAGTCGTGCTGAGTTCATAGAAGAAAGAACAGTGCTGTGAAAATAGTACAAAGTGGAAAAACTTCCATGTTTCTGTTTGCTCTATCCTTGGTTAAGCATTGAGTTGCTTGGCAACTATGTCTGGGCTTCCTTGACTTCCTCCGTGAAGTGGACAAAAGACNTTTTGTGGAAACCATAGCTTGCTAGCTAGCCAAATTTTCAGCTCTGGGCAATGTTGGTGAAAATGATGAACAATCGATAATAGCAGTAGAGAACAGTTTTATTTGCACCAAAGCGAGGATCACAGGCCAGAACACAGCCTCTCAGATAACAATAAGGAACTGCTACAGGAATATGTGGTTTTCAGCACAATATTCTGTCTTGTCAGAACAAAGAACATCAAATAAGTCAGGGATACATTCCTTCAAGGTTTCAGGATTGGAAACACAGCACATACACAGTGAGTCAGTGTGGCCTCAGTATCAGGGAAGAGAGTCTTATCATTGCAGGAGGACCAGCTTTGGTGTGCTAGGAAGGGAGGCATTTAGTCTTTATTTTCAGCATGGACAGTCTGTATTTCTAGTCAACATGCCTTTTTCTTTAATAATTAAAGCAGAAGCACAATGTTATGTTTGAGAGCCACAAACAGGCTATTTCAGTTAGCGTAAAATTCAACTTAACCCCTGTGTAAGCCAGTAGCCATGTGTGGATGTGAGCGCTGGACTATAAAGAAAGCTGAGCGCCGAAGAATTGATGTTTTTGAACTGTGATGTTGGAGAAGACTCTTGNAGAGCCACAAACAGGCTATTTCAGTTAGCGTAAAATTCAACTTAACCCCTGTGTAAGCCAGTAGCCATGTGTGGATGTGAGCGCTGGACTATAAAGAAAGCTGAGCGCCGAAGAATTGATGTTTTTGAACTGTGATGTTGGAGAAGACTCTTGAGAGTCCCTTGGACTGCAATCCATCCTAAAGGAAATCAGTTCTGAATATTCATTGTAAGAACTGATGCTGAAGCTGAAACTCCAATATGCTGGCCACCTGATGTAAAGAATTGACTCATTGGAAAAGACCCTGACTCTGGGAAAGATGAAAGGTGGGAGGAGAAGGGGATGACAAAAGATGAGAGGGTTGGATGGCATCACCGACTCAATGGACATGAGTTTGAGTAAGCTCTGGGAGTTGGTGACGGACAGGGAGCCTGGCAGGCTGCAGTCCAAGGGGTCGCAAAGAGTCAGACACAACTGAGCGACTAAACTAAACTGAAGCCAGAATGACTTACCCGTAAGTCAACATGTGAAAATTTCTTTTATTAGAAGCAAAAAATATATAAACCTCACTTCAGGGCAGGGAGAGATGCAATGGAACATAGTGGTGATGAGTATGACAGAAGGAGCTAGTTGGAGGATATATTTCTGTCTCACTCCATGCTTTTGAGTATGAAAATGTCCAAGAGTCGTGCTGAGTTCATAGAAGAAAGAACAGTGCTGTGAAAATAGTACAAAGTGGAAAACCTTCCACGTTTCTGTTTGCTCTATCCTTGGTTAAGCATTGAGTTGCTTGGCAACTATGTCTGGGCTTCCTTGACTTCCTACGTGAAGTGGACAAAAGACTGTATCTGAGTTTTGTTGTAAAACTGGAATAAGCTAATAAGTGACACATGTGTAAGACAGCAGGAGGCTAAGATGTGCTTTTCTACAAATTATTAAAGATATATCAGCAATGTGGAAGAAAAGCGGCTGAAGGGGCTCATTTTAGAAAGCCAGCAAAGAAATAGTTTCCTTAAGATTGTACATGTTAAGAAACTACACAATGTCCCGTTGACTTTCCATCAGACTCCTGCAGAACTGGCAAAAACTGTGTGACATAATTCAATTACAATTGATTTACTGGGTCAGATTAACTCCCAGACTCAGCACATTCCAGGCAGTCAAGCACCCCAGCCTTGCTGCAGAGTTTCATGGGGCTCCAAGGATAGAGCGGGAGTGTGCCTCCCGCCAGAATCAATTTGGGCTTTGTGCATTCCCCCCGAGATTGCATTAACACTTCCCTGGTGCATGCTGGCATCCTAGAGGCACTGTTTGCCCATCTTGCACTCTTTGATACTTGTAGGCAGGGTTACAGACTTCCCAGATGGCCCAGTGGTACAGAATCTATCTGCCAGTTCAGGAGACACGGGAAACGTGAGTTCAATCCCTCCATTCCCATGGGTGGAGAAGAGAATGGCCACCCACTCCAGTATTCTTGCCTGAAAAATCCCCGTGAGTAGCGGAACCTGGCGGGCTGCAGTCCACGGGGTCACAAAGAATCAGACACGACTGAGCACGTGTGCAAGGAGGGTAACAGGACTTAAAACCATGAAAACGAGACTCAGAGTGAGTAATTCACTGGACATCACTCAGTTTATAAGTGTTCGAGTCAGACCTCACTGTATTTCTCATGTTCTTTTAGCCCAGAAGGGAGGTCCTAGGACTTCATTCGTTCCTTGGGTATAGTGTTGACCGAAGTGCTCTGGTTTTTAATTTTAAGTTTGTTGAGGCATAAGTGACAGGCAAAATTGTGAAAGGCTATCTTCTTTGTGGTGATTCATGTTAATGCAGGAGAAGGATGTCTTCCTGAAAGGCAGTCACGTTCACCTCTGGAACACCTCCAACATTCATAGCAGTGCCTGAGAGGTTTCTGACACTCAGTATGTGTTTGGTCATTTTAACGTTTTAAAGTTCAGGTTTAAAATAGAGCATTTTTTGTCAACCACGTTGCCTTGTTAAGTTAAAGTGCAAAAGGAGGCCCTCCCCCACCACCACTGCACTAAACAGTGTTTGAACGGAGACTCTCTAAGACAGCGTGGCTGTTGGTTTTCTGGGCAGCAGGTTTCAAATGCATCTGCCCCTTTTCCTTCCTCCGCATCCCCCGGCCCCGTTCCTCTGGCAGCATTTTTCTATTACCAGGAAAAAGGCTACAGAGGAGACTGCTTGTCTTAAAGAAATGNGTGGCTGTTGGTTTTCTGGGCAGCCGGTTTCAAATGCATCTGCCCCTTTTCCTTCCTCCGCATCCCCCGGCCCCATTCCTCTGGCAGCATTTTTCTATTACCAGGAAAAAGGCTACAGAGGAGACTGCTTGTCTTAAAGAAATGTCTCTGCTTTTAACATCTTGACTCTAGTGCAGAGACGTCTCCTCTGGGTTTCCCTGGGCTATCCTTGCCTAATTTTGTATCCTAGTAATTGTCTCAGTAAAATGTCACCCCTTTGTTCTTTTAATACATCACACTACATTTGCTTCTATTTATACAGATCTCTTCCACAGGAGGGGCAGAGGCATAGTTATTTATGTCTACATATATATGTATATATAATGGCTTTTTTTCCCCCCACACAAATTTCCCTGGCTTTCCATCTCTTCAAAGGAGCTTTAAAACCTCCAGGCAGATTATATCAATGCTTCATCATGCTTCCATTGTCCAGGCAACAGACAATACTCTGAATGGTTCCAAAAGAAAACCACTACCTGCTGATAGCCAGGGTAGATGTCACTTACCAGATGTCTGGCTTTCATTGTTGCTAACTTGTTTAATTTCTACACCCAGCAAGGAAAGTGTTTTGATCCTTCAAAGCAGAATGTGCGCTGTACCAATTGATTCCAAATGGCCTCTCTTTAGATTGAATTTTTACTTTATTTGGTTGAATGATTCTCTTTCATTGAAACCTGTATTTATGTGGAGAATCCAAATGCATGCCACTTTGCATTTCAAAAAAAAATGAACCTTTGTGTTTATGAACTCACTTTTGAGTTGCAATTACAGTTATTTGTCTCTGGGATCCACAACATGCAATTGGGTCAACACTGTTAATGAGTGACTAGTGTTATTGTTAATGAGTTACTAGTGATAGTCTCAGCGTTTCATTCCCAGCAGGTGGTAAAAACAATATGTTAACAGAGATAATTATGTGAATGTTCCAAATATCCACAGACCAAAGGAGTCATTAAAAACATACAACTAAGAGGTTAAAAGGAACAAACACATGAAATTAACCAAAAATGCATTCGTCTCCCCTTCATAGAAACATTGTTCTGTATCTCTGTCCAGTTCTGTTCATTCACAGAGCATCAAAACGGCAAGAAAAGAATGCTGATTTCATCTATGAATAACAAATGCTGGAGTGTAGAAAAGAAGGGAACCCTCCTACACTGTTGTTAGGAATGTAAATTGGCACAGCCACTGTGGAGAACAGTATGGAGGGACCTTCAAAAACTAAAAACAGAGCTACCATATAATCCTGCAATTCCACTCCTGGGCATATATCCAGAAAAAAAANAAAACAGACTCTGGTTTTGGGGTAGATGCTCAGGAACAGGGGGTTTCCTGAGGCTTGATCACGCCTTTGCCTAAGCCTCCTTCCTCATGACCTTTGCCATGGGCGGAGTTCCTTACTGCTGGTAGGGGTCTCATTCAAAATTGATGGAGAAATAAAAAGCTTGTCAGACTAGCAAAGGTTTTTAGACTGGGAATTTTGCTAAGTCTGCTCATAACTCCCTTACATCTGAAGTTCATACAACTTTCCTTTAAGGTGTTGGTTCACAAGCTTGACTACAGTCAGAATTTTCATGCAGCTAAAACATACAGAAACCCCACTTATGTGCAGTTTTGTATGCCACAAAGATTCCAATTTGATTTTTTTGCTGTCAGTGTTTTTAAAAACTGTCAATTGATTCTAAAATATAGCTAGATTTGAGAACTATAGCCTTTAGACATTTCTTATCTAATATTATTTATGTGCTACAAAATCTTAATATCATTTAAATTGGGTTTCTTGGAGAGGCTATTTAGAATATAATAGAATAATAAATAAGTTTCCTGGGTTTTATAGATGAAGCTGAAGGCTCATCTCGTGTAAGTGACTTACACAGGGTGGAAAAGGAGCATTGATGCTTTTCAGTTAAAACTATTTTAAGCATAGTCCAAATAGGAAATTCTGTATTGAGCACTTAAAACTCATTCTCAAAAAGTTTCAGTGTCTACTATGAGTCTTACTGTGCTAAGGCAGTTAACTTAATAACTAATCCTATAAGATAATTGCTTAATCATCCACTTTAGACATTCCAAACATTAAGTAAGTTCCCTAAATTGTGGAGCCAGTGAGTGGTGGAGTCAGGATTCAAATCCAATTTTACTAGATTAGAAGACTACTTCCATGGGCTTACCTAATATCTTTTCATATTCCTAAAATTACCTTTTGGTTAATTAGCTAGTTCCTTCAGACTTTTCTCAAAAGTGTGTCTTTGCAACTTTCTGATTATTTTACATGCTTCAGGCCCCAGTATTTTTAAAATTGTGACCATAAAATACTTAGTCAGGAATTTCAAGGGATTAAACAGGTATGAAATAATTTATATGGCAAATGCAGTGGAATGTGATTCTTGTTCTATAAATTTTCAGGATGTTCACTTAAAAAAATCTTTTGAGTCATTTTAAAATTGTAATTCTGACCTTTAATATCTGTTAAACAGGTTTGTTCAATATATAATGAGGAAGAATTTTCATATGATAGTTGTTTTATTTCAGAGTATTACTAAGGATTTAACATTCTTAATATAAAATAGCAGAACTTGTTACATATGTATAGTTGATGACTAGCTCAGACTAAATTTTGCACATCTATGGAATCTTAANAACCCACATACAAACTGGGACTGGGACTGATTTTTTTTTTTTTTAAGTAAACAAACTGACACTTTAACATCAAACTAGTATCTTTTAAATAATCACCCTTATTATTATGGAAGGTAACATTCTTCCAATTGTATAATCATTGCTTGAATTACAGCTAGTACATTACTTACAGAATTGGCTAGGGCAGGTGTGAGGATAAAATGGAATTTTCCTAGAAGAGGGATGTGGCTACCTTCTTACCCTCACCTCTTCAGGGTCTCTACTTAAAAACTAAGCGGGCACAGAACTTTTGATGTTACAAATCAAGGTTACCAGCCTTCTGACTCTCAGAACTGTACCTCACATCCCTCCAAAATTAACAGGGTCTCTCCTGAAGCGCACGGGAGATAGTCACAAGGTGCGTTTGTTTGCCTCTCATAGAGTTGAGACGTTTTAACTACTCTTTCTTCTAATTACTGTATAAATGTGTGAGCATTACTTTTCAGGCTTCACAGTCACTTCTGTGCTGCCTTAAATACATGTAAATTTGATAACATTTACCTAGGAATAGTTTGGGCTTCCCTAGTGGCTCTGACAGTAAAGAAACCACCTGCAATGTGGGAGACCTGGATTCTATCCCTGGGATGGGAAGATCCCCTGGAGAAGGCCATGGCAACCCCCTCCAGTATTCTTGCCTGGAGAGTCTCCATGGACAGAAGAGCCTGGCGGGCTACAGTCCATGGGGTCACAAAGAGTCTGACATGACGGAGTGACTAAGCCCGCAGGAATAGGTTGGCATGCCCTAGTGGCTCAGTGGTAAGGAATCCACCTGCCCATGCAAGAGACACTGGTTCAGCCCTTGGGTCAGGAAGATCTCCAAGCGAAGGAAATGGCAGCCCACTCCAGTATTCTTGCCTGGAAAATCCCACGGAGAGAGGAGCCTGGCAGGTTACAGGCCATGGGGTCACAAGACTCAGACATGATTTAGCAGCTAAGCCACCACCATGCTCAGACCGACCAATAACCAAGTGACTGAGACTCAGTGTGAGTGACAGCAAAAACCACAAAACTAGCCTGTGTGAGGAAATGGAAGCTGCAAGAGGGCAGCTCAGCAGAGGCGTGTGGCATCTGACTGCCCTTCAGTGGCCATGATCTGGACCTCCGCTACTATACAGAAGTGATAGAAGAAGGGATGGCTACGGGGGTGGTGAATGCTGACTCAGCTCAGGCAGCACGTTTGCCGATACATAATGCATCCACGTAGAAACATCTTATCCTTTAGTTAAATGTAATAGATATACTCTTGCTTAAGTGGTAAGTGATTTACTCTCGGCAAAGCTTCAAAGAGGAAAATATCAACACCTGTGATCCAAGGGGGAAGAAGAAATTGGTCAAACACTAATGTGTAGATACGAACTTTCAAACGGGACAGACAATAGATGGGGGGCGGGACCCTATGATATGAATGAAGACCCCTCTGCTCGTCCCAGAGCAGGAACAGAAAAGCAAAATCTAAGCTGATTACTGATGGCATGCAGTATAAGAACTAACTGTGGGAGAAGGGGCTGGTAAGAGCTTCACAGTATGTTCAGTCTCCATCTAGCTTCAGGTAAGGGCAAGACTCTGGTCCAAGAAGCACACACACCTACAAGCCTAGTCGTATAAATACGACCAAGATGGCATTAAAGACTGAGTTGAAGGGACATGCAGATGCTCAGGTAGCACACCCAGGCACGGGGCAGGAATGACCAGCAGGTGGCACCACACTCATTTCTCTTTTAGTGTCAGCCTTTCTGGCTTCCCAGGTGATGCCAGTGGTAAAGAATCCACCTGCTGATGTAGGAGACGTGGGTTCCATCCCTGGGTCAGGAAGATCCCCTGGAGGAGGAAATAACAACCCCCTCCAGTATCCTTGCCTGGAAAATCCCATGGAGGAGCCTCGTGGCCTACAGTCCATAGGGTTGCAAAGAGTCAGACATAACTGAAGTAACTTAACACACACACACAGTTTGGTGAGAGTTGGCTATTGGACTTGAGTAAAAGCATCAACTGGGATTGGCTGGAGAAGAACTAATAAGACCTTTCAAGTATTACAGCTTGTTGTTTGCAGCAGCTATTGATAGCAACACTTCACAGCCTTACTCCAGGTATTTCCAAGGCCAGATCTGAATGAACGCTATCCAAGCAGCACAGCCAAGGGAGGCAGTTATATAAGTGTGCGAGTTAGTCGCTCAGTCATGTCCAACCCTTTGCAACCCCATGGATTGTAGCCCACCAGGCTCTTCTGTCCATGGGATTCTCCAAGCAAGAATACTGGAGTGGGTTGCCATTTCCTTCTCCAGGGAGTTATATAAATGGTCATATAAAAAAATGAAGCATTTATACTTCACAAGGAAGCCATTGTTCTTCGTTCAGTTTTACTTCACAACATCATCAGAGTCTTTACAGATGAAAAAATACGGTGAAATTCAGCCACAGGCTTCTTAAAATCTAACATTCTAAATTATCAGTGATTGAAGATAAGATAATAGACCAATACTGTCCACTCAATGACAGTTTGGGGAGGTTCATATGGTCACCTGTATATATACAAATACGATTGTTCTTGTACCGGTATGTATAACCCCAGATGAGATATTCTAGAAATTCTACCAATTGTATCAGTGGTATTTATAACATTTTAAGAGGTGGCCCATAAATGAATACCATACCAATTTTTCAGGAGTTTATATCCCTATTCCCTTAGTTCCAGCCTTTCTATTTCCCCAGTCTAACTATAGCCATTTTGCATAATATTTCTGGAGATTTGTTTTCCTGGCTTCAGCCTGAATGTACATTTCTCCTGATGGGATCACAATGGAGAGAACTGGCTTCTTGAAGATCATTGCGTGATGCAGATGCCAGGTGACACATCAGTACTGAGGCTTAGCACAAGACATGATGTTCATCCCATGTCACAGAGCAAAGGGAAAGTAAAGTGTTAAGTCTCCAAATACCCACCAAAATTATTTGCAAAACAAATCTCTGAAAAAAGGACATGAATCCAGAGCAAGTGAAGACCTTTCAAAACTCAATAATACAAAACAAAAATTCTTAATAAAAGTTGGGCAGAGGATTTGAACAGACACATCACCAAACAATAAATACAAATGGCAAATAAGTACCTGAAAGGGCACTCAACATCATTAGTAATCAGAGAAATTCAAATCAAAATCACAGTGAATAAACTCACAATGGCTTAAAGACTTAAATATGAGACGTGGAGACATAAAACTCCTAGAAGGGAGCATAAGCAAAACACTCTTTAACATAAACAGTAGCAATATTTTCTTGAACCAGTCTCCCAAGGCAAAAGAAAGAGAAGCAAAAATAAACATATGAGACCCAATTAAACTTAAAAGCTTTAGCATAGCAAAGGAAACCATCAGCAAAACAAAAAGACAATCTCTGGAAAAAATTTTGCAAATGATGCTATTAAGAAGGGGTTAATATCCAATTCATATAAATAGCTCATACAATTCAATATTAAAAAGCCAAATAGTTCAATTAAAAAATGGGCAGAAGACTTAAACAGCCATTTTTCCGAAGAAGACATACAAGTGGTCAACAGGCACATGAAAAGATGAAAAGATTCTCAACATCACTAATTATTAGAGAAATGCAAATCAAAATCACAGTGAGGTGTCTCAAGCCACACCTAGCAGAATGACCATCAGCAAAATGTCTACAAATAATAAATGTTAAAGATGATATGGAGAGGATGTAAAATGAGGACATTAACCAGATAAGATATATGCATCACAGTGTTCACAGCAGCACTGTTTACAATAGCCAAGAGATGGAAGGAACCCAAGTGCCATCAACATCCGAGTAGATTAAGATGGTGTGGTATATGTATATATATAGAGTGTTTGCTCTATAAATGGTGAATGAGTAGTTTCAGATACGTATACAGTGTGAGTCAGAAACAGTTTATAAATAGCTGCAAGAGCTATAATGTGTGAGGGAAGTGAAGGAATAGGAAGACCTCAGAGAAGTTTTTCTAGGATCTAGTCTCCTCTGGGGAGAAGGCAATGGCACCCCACTCCAGTACCCTTGCCTGGAAAATCCCATGGATGGAGGAGCTTGGTAGGCTGCAGTCCACGGGGTCGCAAAGAGTCAGACATGACTGAGCAACTTCACTTTTACTTTACACTTTCATGCATTGGAGAAGGAAATGGCAACCCACTCCAGTGTTCTTGCCTGGACAATCCCAGGGACCGTGGAGCCTGGTGGGCTACTGTCTTTGGGGTTGCACAGAGTTGCACACGAGTGATGCAACTTAGCAGCAGCAGCAGCAGTCTCCTCTGGGGTGTTCAAGAGTTGCAAGTTAAGAAGTTGAGCTATTTAGAAACTATGTTTGGTTGTTGCTCTGTGTTCTTTTCATTGCCAACACTGAGTCAGGGCTACATGGGCCACAGCTTTATAACATGAAAACTACATGCATTGCATTATACCTACCCAAAGTAAAAGTATTATACAAATGCAGTGTACCATTGATACCAATTTCTAGAATCCATTTATATAGAAAAGAAAGTCCTCTGAGGAAGAAAGTCCTCATTCCCAAGGGTTGGCAATGATGCAAAGGGTTGAATACAATGGGACATTGAGAGGGAACATTTGATAGTGAACGCGGTTACACAACTATACACATTTGTCAAAACTTGTGTAACTGTATACCACCAGGAGTTAATTTTACCATATTTTTAAAGTGAATAAAATACAGCAAAATTGTACAATTTATTATATTGATTGATAAAAGTCAAAATCAACATACAGTTGTCAAATTAAAAATCAAACCACATTTTATCCTGTATTAAAAGTGCTCTGGGAAAAGGGAATGCTCTTGCACTGTTGGTAGGAATGTAAATTGATACAGCCACTATGGAAGATGGTTTAGAGATTCCTTAAAAAACTAGGAATAAAACCACCATATGACCCAGCAATCCTACTCCAAGGCATATACCCTGAGGAAAACAAAATTGAAAAAGACACATGTATCCCATTGTTCATTGCAGCACTATTTACAATAGTTAGAACATGGAAGCAACTTAGATGTCCTTTGACAGATGAATGGATAAAGAAGTTGTGGTACATATACACAATGGAATATTACTCAGCCATAAAAAGGAACACATTTGAGTCAGTTCTACTGAGTTGGATGAACCTAGAGCCTATTATATAGAGTGAAATAAGTCAGAAAGAAAGATAAATCTTGTATACTAATGCATATATATGGAATCTAGAAAAATGGAACTGAAGAATTTATTTGCAGGGCAGCAATGGAGAAACAGACATAGAGAATAGACTTATTGACATGGGGAGGGGGGAGGCGAGGGTGAGATGTATGTTGAGAGTAANTAAATCTTGTATACTAATGCATATATATGGAATCTAGAAAAATGGAACTGAAGAATTTATTTGCAGGGCAGCAATGGAGAAACAGACATAGAGAATAGACTTATTGACATGGGGAGGGGGGAGGCGAGGGTGAGATGTATGTTGAGAGTAACATGGAAACTTATATTACCATATGTAAAATAGAGAGCCAGTGGAAATTTGCTGTATGGTTCAGGAAACTCAAACAGGGGGCTCTGTATCAACCTAGAGGGGTGGGGTAGAGAGGGAGATGGGAGGGAGGTTCAAAATGGAGGGGATACATTTAGTCCTATGGCTGATTCATGTTGAGGTTTGGACAGAAAACAGCAAAATTCTGTAGAGCAAGTATCCTTCAATTTAAAAAGTGCTCCAGTAAAGTAACAAGAGCTAATTTACTTTTTTAAGGCTTTGCCATCAAGGATATTTGTCTGAGTTCTCAAAACCTCAAGTTGGAAGCTGGGTCGATCCTCTGGATGTCTCAGAAGAGCCTGAGTGTTTGAGATACCATGAGGAACAGTGGAATATCTTCAGTGGTATTAGCGATGCCTGCCTCCATCTGCCTGGAGCTGGCTGGTCTAATTTCTATTAGTGGAAGACCAAGGGCAAAAAACCCCTGCATGTGTTGGAGCTTTTCATGAACTTCTGATCCCTTATTATGAGTAATTTCCAAATTAAAAAAAAAAAAATTGTCCTCCTTTGAAGTAAAGGAGAAATAGGATTAGTCCCTGGTTCTTAACACTCGTTCTCAAAGTAACAAACCAAAAAAAAAAAAAAAAAAAAAAAAAAAAAAAAAAAACCACAAGACAAA